>CAUYLG010017856.1:0-32570 GCA_963573385.1 Cacajao melanocephalus | reverse complement strand
CACCTATGAGTGAGAACATGCGGTGTTTGATTTTCTGTTCTTGTGTCAGTTTGCTGAGAATGATGGTTTCCAGGTTCATCCACGTCCCTACAAAGGACACGAACTCATCGTTTTTTATGGCTGCATAGTATTCCATGGTGTATATGTGCCACATCTTCCCTGTCCAGTCTATCATTGATGGGCATTTGGGTTGGTTCCAAGTCTTTGCTATTGTAAA
The DNA here is from genome assembly GCA_963573385.1 of Cacajao melanocephalus. NCBI lineage: Eukaryota > Metazoa > Chordata > Mammalia > Primates > Pitheciidae > Cacajao > Cacajao melanocephalus. The sequence continues at coordinate 32,353 of CAUYLG010017856.1, read as the reverse complement.
CAGTGCTGCAGTGAACATTCGTGTGCATGTGTCCTTACAATAGAATAATTTATAATCCTTTGGATATATACCCAGTAATGGGATTGCTGGGTGAAATGGAATTTCTATTTCTATGTCCTTGAGGAATTGCCACACTATCTTCCACAATGGTTGAAGTAATTTACACTCCCACCAACAGTGTAAAAGTGTTCCTTTTTCTCCACATCCTCTCCAGCAGCTGTTGTCTCCAGATTTTTTAATGATCACCATTCTAACTATCGTGAGATGGTATCTCAATGTAGTTTTGATTTGCATTTCTCTAATGACCAGCGATGATGAGCTTTTTTTCATGTTTGTTGGCCTCATATATGTCTTCTTTTGAAAAGTGTCTGTTTATATCCTTCTCCCATTTTTGAATGGGCTTGTTTGTTTTTTTTTGTAAATCTGTTTTGGTTCTTTGTAGATTCTGGATATTAGCCCTTTGTCAGATGGGTAGATTGCAAAAATTTTTTCCTATTCTGTTGATTGCCAGTTCATTCTAGTGATAGTTTCTCTTGCTGTGCAAAAGCACTTAAGTTTAATTAGATCCCATTTGTCTATTTTGGCTTTTGTTGCCATTGCTTTTAGTGTTTTAGTCATGAAGTCCTTGCCTATGCCTATGTCCTGAGTGGTATTGCCTAGATTTTCTTCTAGGTTGTCGTAGATTAAAGAAAGTCACAAATTCTTGACATTCTCCCTACAAGAAGTGGAGTTTATGAATCTGATTGCTTTGGTCATAATGCAGATATGAAGCTATACCCATTTGGCATTTTTACTTTCTATCACCTGTAACACTCCCTCTTGGGGAAGCCAAGCTCCTTGCAAGGTGACTGATGACCTAAGACTATTGTATTAGACTTTTCTTGCATTGCTTGAATAAAGAAATATTTAATATTGGGTAATATATGAAGAAAAGAAGGATGATTGGCTCATGGTTCTGCAGGCTTTACAGGAAGCATGGTGCTGTCATCTGGTTAACTTCTGGGCATGCCTCAGGAAACTTACAATCACAGTGGAAAGCAGAGGGGAAAGCAGGTATGTCACATGACCAGAGCCAGAGCAGGAGCAAGAAAGAGAGTGGGGAAAGAGGTACAATACACTTTTAAATGACCATATCTAACAAGAACATACTCACTATTGCAAAGACAACACCAGGCCATGAGTGATCCATCCCCATTGCCACAACACCTGCCACTAGTTCTTACCTGCAGCATTGGGATGAAAATTTCACATAAGATTTAAGCGAGAATAGAGATCCAAACTATATAAACTATCATGATGTGGGAAACAAGAACATGGAAAAGCCTTAGAGAATAAAATGCCACAGGAAGGAAAGACACTAAAGAAGCAGTTATATGAGTTCAAAAGCTAACTTAGAAGTTGACCCTTCAGCTCCAACTGAGCTCTTACCAATTTCTAACCAACAAAAATGATTAAAATAAATTAATGTTTTAGAGACTTAAGTGCCTAAACTTAAGTGCCTTAAGTCCCTAAAACATTAATTTATTTTAGGCACTTAAGTCTCTAAAACATTTAAAATTTTTAAATTAATGTAATTTAATTTTTTAATTAATTTAATTTAATTTAATTTAGTCATTTTTGTTGGTCAGAAATTTAGGTCTTGGAGTAGCTCAAAGCTTAAACATTTGATTTAAATAAATATATTAGAAAATATAAAATATTGAAAACAATTAAATTTATTATCTATTTCTGGAAAAGAGAGAAAATAACATGCTAAAAGAAAACCGTAAATGGAAATAAAATAGAAACTGTGCAAAACAAAGAAACAAATATTCTTTGAATATTAAATTTAATGGAAAATAGTTAATAGAAATTCTTTAAAAAGGTTAATAAAATTGCTAAAAGAAAACCTTAAATGAAGTTAAAATAGAAAGTGTGTAAAACAAAGAAACAAATATTCTTTGACTATTAAATGTAATGGAAAAAAATTAAAAGGAATGCTTTTAAAATGTTAATAAAATTAACTAGCTTGGCAAATCTGGGTGAGTAATGGAAAGACAAAATAGCATCAGAAACAATTATTCTCTCTATATATTAAAACAATTTTAAGGCAATTTTATTTATCAATTCCTTGCAATGATTTTTAAAATCACATCTAATGAATGGATTTTATATAATTTTTAATTATAATTCAACTCAAGAGAAAAGAAAATTCTAAATAGTATCCACAGAAGAAATGTAAAATAATTTCTCATAACATAACTTCTATAATGATAGAATTGAAAGAAGCAGATACATATCATATCTTTTGAGTTTGCATTATTTTTAAAAAGGATATAGGTTATAATGTTTTACAACTATGTTCACTCATTTTCCCCAATGCTAGACTTTGGGAAGGCTAAGGTAATAGAGAAGATAACAGATACAAAAGTGACAATATTTGAAACAAAATTTTTGTTCTGCAGCTGATTAATGTCTCTATTTTTTTTTAATGGCAAAATGGATATAAGTAGAAACTATCTGATGGGGCTGTGATTAGGATTAAAAATAGTGAGCTTAAAGTTTTTCACAGGGTTTGACCCTGAGTAAGCATATACATAAATGGCATTTATAATTGTTTTTAAATATTATTATTCACAATTTTTAAGTAGATATTCTTTATAAATTGTTTCTCTTGCATATAAACACAAAATATACCTAAAATTATATAAGTAAGTTTAAGTAAAATTTTCAAAGGACTTTAGCATGTATTAATTATTTCTTTCTGGAAACAACTTTCTGAATTGTGATTATTATTACAGCTTACATAAAATATAAGAACACTGAAGTTTAGAGAACTTTTAAGTTACCTAAGATCAAGAATCTATTATGTAGCTGTATTAGTCCACTCCCCCATTGCTATAAAGAACTACCTGAGACTGGGTAAATTATGGGGACTACCTGAGACTGGGTAATTTATGAAGAAAAGAGGTTTAATTAACTCATGGTTCCACAGGCTGTACAGAAAGCATGGCTGGGAAGCCTCAGGAAACTTATAATCATGGCAGAAGATAAAAGGGAAGCAAGCATGTCTTACTATAGTAGAGCAGGAGAGAGAGTGAAGGAGGAGGTGCTATACACTTTTAAACAATCAGATCTTGTGAGAACTCTCTCACTATCATGAGAACAGCAAGGGAGAAACCTGCCCCCATGATTCAATCACCTCCCACCAGGTTCCTCCTTCAACATTGAGAAATAAAATTCCAATAGCCTGATCTATTGGAAAATAAAGTAGAAGCAATATTTTGTAGAACCAAGTCATCTCACCCAGCCCAACTCACCTCTAAAACTGACAACCCATTTATTACCATAAAAGCTGTGGTCTACCTTAGACCATCTGGGTCCAGCCAGATTAGTCCAGACCTGAAGCACTATCACACTGTCTCCCAGAAGAGTGAGAGTAAGATAAATGTTTCTGTTGTAACTCATCAAGAATTGGAGTAGTTTTCACATGGTAGTGATAAATGATACAAATATTTGGGTTACTTTTCTTAAGCTTAAATTATGTTTAAATTATTTTCAATATTTCACATAATTGTAGAGTTTAAAATCTGCCATTGCCTAGAAGATAATTTAGCCTCACACTTTAGTTTTAAATTCAGAAAAACAAGTCTTTGAGAGGTAAACTGATGGGTCCAAACCACACATTTAGGGAAAAAAGCAAAATTAAAATTCATGTAATATAATTTTTATTATGAAACTCTACTAGCCATACTATAAACCAGCATTTGACATCCATAATCATTTTCTTTGTTTGTAAGAAGGGTGAAATATAGAGCATGGTAATTAAGTCTCTAATTTTTAATTTTTGCTCTTGTAACCCCAATATACCAGTTATGTTTTTCAAGTTTGTCAGTATTAACATAGCAGAAGTATACTTTCCTATATAAATTTTATTATTAAACTTAATCATCAGAAAATATCTCTGGCGTTGTACAAGTAAATATTGCTTTATATTGATTTGTGGTATATAATACTTTTACATTTGTATACATATGCTTTTACATTGGTTCTTAAATTATGTATACTTTACACATATCAAATATATTCATATGTTTATTTACAAATCTCTTACATATATTTCTATATGTACATGTATATTTCATATTTTTCATTGAATATTTTATAAGTATATTTTATATGTATTATTTTCATATGTACATATACATATATTTCATATAATTATGTATGATGAAAGAGAGCACATGAAAAGATTTAGAAATAAGTGAGAGACAAAGAGAGAGAATAGAAAACAAACTCATTCAAAGATAATCTTGACACATTGGTAATGACACGTTTGACATAATTAATATTTTAATTGTCATTTAAAACTGGGCTCACGTATTACATTAGGCAATTGATGTGATGGCTTCAGTAAAACTCTTTTCAAGAGAGAAAATAGTCTTTTTTAAAATATGCACATGTGTGACCTGTAATTTCTTCTAATGCCCATTAAGTTCTAGGTTAATTTCCTAATCTTTAGTCTACATATATAAGAATTTTTATTTAATTTAGGATGCATAGAGATGTCAGACGGAAGAGCTCAATTGATAAATCTTGGAGAATTCACAAATGTTTACTTGTGTAAGCATGACCATGCTAGCTTTTCTATCATTAGCTCAGCTTCACCATATTCCTTTTTTTTTCTTGTACTTGTACTTTAAGTTCTGGGGTACATGTGCAGATCTTGCAGGATTGTTGCATAGGTATGCACATGCCATGGTGGTTTGCTGTCTCCATCCCCACATCACCTACCTCAGGCATTTCTCACAGTGTTATCCGTCCCCAGTCTCCCCAACCCCCATCCCTCCTGTAGCACCCCAACCCCAACAGACCCCAGTGTGTGATGTTCCCCTGCCTGTGCCCATGTGTTCTCATTGTCCAACACCTATGAGTGAGAACATGTGGTGTGTGATTTTCTGTTCTTGTGTCAATTTGCAGAGAATGATGGTTTCCAGATTCATCCACGTCCCTACAAGGGACATGAACTCATCATTTTTTATGGCTGCATAGTATTCCATGGTGTATATGTGACACATTTTCTTTATCCAGTCTTTCATTGATGGGCATTTGGGTCGGTTCCAAATCTTTGCTCTTGTAAACAGTGCCACAGTGAACAGACTTGTGTGCCTGTCTTTGTAACAGAATGATTTATAATCCTTTGGGTATATACCCAGTAATGGGATTGCTGGGTCAAATGGTATTTCTATTTCTAGATCCTTGAGGAATAGCCACACTGTCTTCCACAATGGTTGAACTAATTTACACTCCCACCAACAGTGTAAAAGCCTTCCTATTTCTCCACATGCTCTCCAGCATCTGTTGTCTCCAGATTTTTTAATGATAGCCATTCTAACTGGTGTGAGATGGTATCTCAATGTGGTTTTGATTTGCATTTCTCTAATGACCAGTGATGATGAGTTTTTTTTCATATGTCTTTTGGCTGCATAAATGTGTTTTTTCGAAAAGCATCTGTTCATAGCCTTCACCCACTTTTTGATGGAATTTATTTGTTTCTTATAAATCTGTTTCAGTTTTTTGTAGATTCTGGATATTAGCCCTTTGTCAGATGGGAAGATTGCAAATTTTTTTCCCATTCTGTTGGTTGTTGGTTCACTCTGATGATGGTTTCTTCTGCTGTGCCAAAACTCTTAAGTTTAATTAGATCCCATTTGTCTATTGTGGCTTTTGTTGCCATTGCTTTTGGTGTTTTAGTCATGAAGTCCTTGCCTATGCCTATGTCCTGAATGGTTTTGCCTAGGTATTTTTCTGGGGTTTTTATGGTGTTAGGTCTTAGATTTAAATCTTTAATCCATCTGGAGTTAATTTCAGTGAGAGGCATAAGGAAGGGGTTCAGTTTCAGCTTTCTTCACATGGCTAGCCAGTTTTCCCAATACCATTTATTAAGCATAGAATCCTTTCCCTATTGCCTGTTTTTGTCAGGTTTGTCAAAGATCAGATGGTTGTAGAAGTGTGGCATTACTCCCAAGGCCTCTGTTCTGTTCTACTGGTCTGTATCTCTGTTTTAGTACCAGTAACGTGCTGTTTTGATTACTGTAGCCTTGTGGTATTGTTTGAAGTCAGATAGTGTGATGCCTACAGTCTTGTTATTTTTGCTTATGATTGTCTTGGCTATGCAGGCTCTCCTTTGGTTCCATATGAAGTTTAAAGGTTTTTTTTCCAGTTCTGTGAAGAAGGTCAATGGTAGCTTGATGGGGATAACATTGAATCTATAAATCACTTTGGGCAGTATGGCCATTTGCATGATATTGATTCTTCCTAACCATGGCATGGAATGTTTTTCCATCTGTTTGTGTCCTCTCTCATTTCCTTGAGCAGTGATTTGTAGTTCTCCTTGAAGAGGTCCTTTACATCCTTTGTTAATTGTATTCCTAGGTATTTTATTCTCTTTGAAGCAATTGTGAATGAGAGTTTGCTCATGATTTGGCACTCTGTTTGTCTGTAATGAAATGTGTGTGATTTCTGCACATTGATTTTGTATGCTGAGACTTTGCTCATGTTGCTTATCAGCTTAAGGAGATTTTGGGCTGAGACGATGGGGTCTTCTAAATATACAATCATGTCATCTGCAAATAGAGACAATTTGACTTCTTCTTTTCCAAACTGAATACCTTTTATTTCTTTTTCTTGCCTGATTGCTCTGGCTAGAACTTCCAATACTAGGATTGGTGAGGGAGGGCATCCTTGTCTACTGCCAGTTTTCAAAAGGAGGGCTTCCAGTTTTTTTCCTGTTCATCATGATGTTGGCTATGGGTTTGTCATAAATAGCTTTTATTATTTTGAGATACTTTCTATTGATACTTAGTTTATTGAGGATTTTTAGTATAAATGGCTCTTGAATTTTGTCAAAGGCCTTCTCTGCATCTGTTGAGATAATCATGTGGTTTTTGTCTTTGGTTTTGTTTATGCGATGGATTATGTTTATAGGTTTGGGTATGTTGAACCAGCCTTGCATCCCCGGGATGAAACCTACTTGATCATGATGGATAAGTTTTTTGATGTGTTGTTGCATTTGGTTTTCCAGTATTTTATTGATGATTTTTGCATCAATGTTCGTCATGGATATTAGCCTGAAGTTTTCTTTTTTAGTTGTGTCTCTGCCAGGTTTTGGTATCAGGATAATGTTGGCTTCATAAAATGAGTTAGGGAGAATTCCCTTTTTTTTGTGTTGTTTAGAATAGTTTCAGAAAGAATGGTATCAGCTCCTCTTTGTATGTCTGATAGAATTTGGCTGTGAACCCATCTTGACCTGGACTTTTTTTGGTTGGTAGGCTATTAATTGCTGCCTCAACTTCAGACCTTGTTATTGGTCTATTCAGGGATTCAACTTCTTCCTGGTTTCGTCTTGGGAGGGTGCAAGTGTCCAGGAATTTATCCATTTCTTCCAGATTTACTGGTTTATGTGCATAGAGTTCTTTGTAGTATCTCTTATGGTAGTTTGTATTTCTGTGGAATCAGTGGCGATACCCCGTTTATCATTTTTTATTGCAACTATTTGATTCTTCTCTCTTTTCTTTTTTATTAGTCTGGCTAGCGATTTGTCTATTTTGTTGATCTTTTCAAAAATCCAGCTCCTGGATTTATCGATTTCTTGAAGGGTTTTTTGTGTCTCTATCTCCTTCAGTTCTGTTCTGATCTTATTTATTTCTTGTCTTCTGCTAGCTTTTGAGTTTTTTTTTTTTTTTTTTTATCTTGCTCCTCTAGCTCTTTTAATTTTGATAATAGGTCAATTTTAGATCTTCTCTTGCTTCTCTTGTGGGCATTTATTGCGATAAATTTCCCTCTAGATACTGCTTTAAATGTGTCCCAGATATTGTGGTATGTTTTGTCTTTGTTCTTATTGGTTTCAAAGAATATCTTTATTTCTGCCTTCATTTCATTGTTTATTCAGTGGTGATTCAGGAGCAAGTTTTTCATTTTCCATGTAGTTTTGCAGTTTTGAGTGAGTTTCTTAATCCTGAGTTTTAATTTGATTACACTGTGATCTGAGAGACTGTTATGATTTACATTTTTTTGCATTTGCTGAGGAGTGATTTACTTCCAATTATGTAGTCAATTTTAGAGTAAGTGTGATGTGATGCTGAGAAGAATGTATATTCTGTGGATTTGTGGTGGAGAGTTCTGTAGATGTCTATTAGGTCCACTTGGTCCAGATATGAGTGCAAGTCCTGGATATCCTTGTTGACTTTCTGTCTTGTTGATCTCTCTAATATTGACAGTGGGGTGTTAAAGTCTCCCACTATGATTGTGTGGTAATCTAAGTCTCTATGTAGGTAGTTAAGAACTTGCTTTATGTATCTGGGTGTTCCTGCATTGCATGCATGTATATTTAAGACAGTTAGCTCTTCTCATTGCATTGATCCTTTAATCATTATATAATGCCCTTCTTTGTCTCTTTTGATCTTTGTTGGTTTAAAGTTTGTATTATCAGAGATGAGGATTGCAACTCCTGCTTTTTTTTTTTTTGCTCTCAATTTCCTTGGTAAATCTTCTTCCATCCCTTTATTTTGAGTCTGTGTGTCTTTGCATGTGAGATGGGTCTCCTGAATACAGCACACTGATGGATCTTGACTTTTTATGCAGTTTGCCAGTCTGTGTCTTTTGATTGAGGCATTTAGGCCATTTACATTTACCGTTAATATTGTTATATGTTAATTTGATCCTGCCATTTTGTTACTGGCTGGTTGTTTTGCCCATTAGTTGCAGTTTCTTCCTTGCATTGTTAGTCTTTACCATTTGGTACATTTTTGCAGTGGCTGGTACTGGTTGTTTCTTTCCATGTTTAGTGCTTCCATCAGGAGTTCATGTAAGGCAGGTCTGGTGGTGATGAAATCTCTCAGCATTTGCTTATCTGTAAAGGATTTTATTTCTCCTTCACTTGTGAAGCTTAGTTTGCTGGATATGAAATTCTGTGTTAAAAGTTCTTTTCTTTAAGGATGTTGAATATTGGCCCCCACTCTCTTCTGGCTTGTAGGGTTTCTGCCGAGACATTTGCTGTGAGTCTAATGGGCTTCCCTTTGTGAGTTACCCAACCTTTTCTCTGGCTGCCCTTAGCATTTTTTCCTTTATTTCAACCCTGGTGACTGACGATTATGTCCCTCGGGTTGCTCTTCTTGAGGAGTATCTTTGTCGTGTTCTCTGTATTTCCTGTATTTGAATGTTGGCCTGCTTTGCTAGGTTGGGGAAGTTCTCCTGGATAATATCCTGAAGAGTGTTTTCTAGCTTGGATTCATTCTCCCCATCACCTTTGGGTATACCGATCAAGCGTAGATTAGGTCTTTTCACATAATCCCATATTTCTTGGAGGCTTTGTTCATTTTTTTTCTCTTTTTTCTCTAATCTTGCCTTCTCATTTTATTTTATTTAGTTGATCTTCAATCTCTGATATCCGTTCTTCTGCTTGATCCATTCGGCTATTGAAGCTTGTGTATGCTTCACAAAGTTCTTGTGCTGTGTTTTTCAGATCCATCAAGTCATTTGTGTTCTTCTCCAAGCTGATTATTCTATTAACGTTTCGTCTAACCTTTTTTCAAGGTTTCTAGTTTCTTTGCATTGGATTAGAACATGTTCCTTTAGCTCAGAGAAGTTTGTTATTACCCACCTTCTGAAGCCTGCTTCTGTCAATTTGTCAAACTCATTCTCCATCCTGATTTGTTGTCTTACTGGTGAGGAGTTGTGATCTGTTGAAGGAGGAGAGGCAATCTGGTCTTTGATGATTTCATCCTTTTCGTACTGGTTTCTTCACATCTTCATGGATTTATTCACCTTTGGTCTTTGAAGTTGGTAATTTCAGATGGGATCTCCGAGTGGACGTCCTTTCTGTTGATGTTGAAGCTATTTCTTTTTGTTTTTTAGTTTTCCTTCTAACAGTCAGGCCACTCAGCTCTAGGACTGCTGGAGGTCCACTCCAGTCCTTGCTTGACTGGGAATCACCCACAGGGGCTGCAGAGCAGTGAGGATTACTGCCTAATCTTTCCTCTGGTAGCTTTGTCCCAGTAGAGTACCTGCCAGGTGTCAGCCAGAGCTCTCCTGCATAAGGCATTTTTTAGGTATTCAGGGGTCAGGGAGTCACTTGAGGAGGCAGCCTGTCCCTTCTCTGCCTGCAGAGGCACTGCTGGGCTGCCTTGGACTCAGCCCAGCTGCTGTGTAGGCTTCTTCTGGCTTTTGTTTACACAGGTGAGATTAGACTCACCTTTGCAACGGTGGACACCCTTCCCCCTATTGAGCTTGATCATCCCAGTTTGAGCTCAAACTGATGTGCTGACTGTGAAACTCTCAAGCAAGAGGGCTTTAGTTTGCTGGTCTTTGTGAGGTTGGGACCTGCCAAGCTGTATCACTTGTCTCCCTGCTTTCAGCTTTCCCTATTTCTAGGGCAGGGGGTGGGTAGATCTGTCCCACTGGCATTCTTGGTGCTATTCAAAACTTCTGCCCAGATCTGTACTGACAATTCTTGGTGCCAGACCAGTCAGTTGGTAACTCGTGGCACTTTTCAGCCTGGTAGCATTCTCCTGGACTGTGGGTTTCAGGGCCCATGGGAGAAGCACAGTATCTGAACCAGAGTACCAAAGGAGTAAAGTCCCCAGTCCTCAGGCCAGTTGCACTTCCTTGGGGCAGTGCCCTATCCTGCCTCAGTTCTCACCATCCTTGGGCTACACCCACTGTCCAACCAGTCCCATTGAAATGAACCTGGTTCCTAGAATGGAAATGCAGAGATCACTTGCCCCTGCATCTCTCTCACTGGGAACTGCACTCCAGAGCTGTTCCTATTCAGCTATCTTGGTGGAAGTCCAGCTTCACCATATTCTAAGGATGATTATGATGTTTCCCAGAATCCTCTTGTTCTTTGCCCAAAAGAGGACCTTCTGCAAGAATAGCAGAAGCAATTGTTCTCTGTAGGTGTTTGCAGCTAGGCTGGTAGGTAGACAAAAGATTCATGGTAACTACCTTGCAAGCTCATGAAAACCACCTCACCACTGTTTCAGTGCCAAATCCTCTGACCTGCAGTGCAGCATCTTTGACCTCTCTGCTCTTTTAACTTAATTCTTTGTTTTAATTCAGGTTATATAGTGCCTTCTATTTTCCTGGACAAATCTTGATTAGTACCAATTTTAGTATGTTAATAGGGATAGTCTTGTTATAGTGGGAAGCTAGTCAGGCATGAGCTGGGCAAGAGAGGCGTCTCCCCATACATGTCATGTTACCATTAGGTGATATTCAGGTGGTTATTAACTATCTCTTTAAAATAATGATCGGTCACAGCTGACGCTAGAAAAAAAGCAGTCTCCCAATAGATAGAAGACATCTGAAACTGGTTATCAGCAGCTTCCTGATAAGATCTTAGAAGTTGGGGAAGTGGGCTCAAGCATGTGCATTAAGAGGCAAATGGTAGAGTTTAACTGGTATATGACCTCCTAGGGACATTTGACTGGTAAGGGAAGAACACCTCAAGTGAGCACGCATACGGCTCAAGTAACCACACTGTGCATGCTCTCCACCCAAGTGCTAGTAGGCCCTGCACTTGTGAGAAGAATCAAGGGAGAAGTAATGCAAGACCCCAGAAGTATGTTGACATATAAAACCCCCGAGTCAAAAGGTCAAACCATGCATTTGATCTCTCAAGTCACCCATTACGCCGTCTTTCAAGTGTACTATTCTTTTTCATTCCTGTTGTGTAGCTTCTCAATAAACTTTCACTTCTGCTCTAAAACTTGCTTCGGTCTCTTCTGCCTTATGATCCTCAAATTCTTTCTTCTGAGGAGGCAAGAACTGAGGTTGTTGCAGACCCATATGTACAATTTGCCACCTGGAACATATGTTGGTGCCATGTCTTGGATACGTTCTGCTGCTAATAGTTTAATTTAAAAAGAAAGAAAAAAGAAAAACCTCTAAAATATGTACATTAGCATTTGATAAAAAAAACTTAGAGGCAAAAAAATTATAATCTATAATGTTCTGCAGTGATAAAACGTTTAGTAAAAACTCTGTACAGTAGCTTTCACACCTGAAATGTATCTAATAAATGTGCTGTGTTGAATAAGAAAGCTTTGATGCAAAGATTTGAACATGTAAGCTAGCTGCCATAATACGATACAACAAAAGGAAGGTGAGCACAGAAAAAAAGCCAAATGACCTAATTTAAGGGAACTATTAGAGGGAATACAAAAAGCTGAGAAGTTTCAGTGTTTTAAAATATATCTGCAGCACACTAAATCACAGGTGGATGACATAGCCTTCGGTTATGTGCAAGGAAAATGACTCATTATTTCTAAGAATGCCGATGATGGCTTCATGGGGCATGGAATATACTTTAGGTTTGGTATGTGACTTCCTTTGAGCAATGAGATATTAGCAAGTATAACATGGAGAGAAGCTTGTATTTCTTGTACAGTTTGGTTGCCTTATTGTGCAGCTCCCTTGGTCATAGAAAAAAATACACTAAGGATACATATGGTCTCTGTCTCTTGGTCCAAGAGAGAAGGAGCCAAAATATGTTTTCCATAGTCCCATAACCTAAAGGAGAGGCATCCCAGCTGACTACAAGCAAGTAGGCAGGAAATACGTGTTTATCATTGCATAGTACTGAGATTTCTGTGGCTAGGTATAAAACAGTAAGTAGTAAAAGCCCATTAATAAACTAGGCCTGACCAAGGAGTATTTTGGTTGGTAGAAATTCTACTTAGGAAGAGAAGAAGGTCAAAATACAAACACTTCTTCCTGAATTAATAGATTCTCATTGAAAGGAAGTGTGACACATTGAATTGTTATTCTATATATTACTCCATATGATATATCTACACGTTTAAAATATTTCAACTTACACATTTGCAAAGTTTCCTTCTCTAAGAGGAACATTTGTTCCCACCCCATTGAGTTGGGTTTGGCCAGTTTACATGATGCAGGAAGTGGTTTTTAAAGTGCTTCCTGCTTTGGATTATCTTCCGCTGTCTTGTAATCATCTGTTAGAAGTATGTTCTACAGGAACCACTGATCTCATAATCATGAAGACACATAAAGCAGACCTGGCCAAAACCGAAAGCCTTAGGAAGAGTCATTCTACCTGATCTACTGATCCACAAGCTAGCGAAATAAGCATTTTTTCTTAGTAGTAAGCATCACAAGGATGAGTATGATATTGATAACAAAATGCTTGTGTTTATTTGTATGGCCTGCTGTCATTGAATCCAGGTTAAATATTCTAATAGTGGCCTGAGACATCGATCACCACCTGTGGAGGTCTGTCCTGCTAACCCTGACTCCCAGACAGATGAATAAAATGCACTCACACACCGAGTACAGTGAACAAGTAAGCTAGGGAGGACATCAGCTGCTCTCAGAGGGCAATTGCAGCTACCTGACCCCTAACTAGCTATTGTGCCTTGCATTTATTCAGTAAGATTTAATAACAGAAATTCTAAGTCAACACGCTTGTAGATCATTAAAATGGTTAAAAAAGTGGTTTTACAAATGAAAAAAGGTTTGATTCTAGAGCCCAGAACCAACACCATTAACCAGTAATCCCCCTTTGACCTCCCCCTGAGAGGACCATCTGGCACAAGTTTACATGACTAAACAGGTCGTTAGAGTAGAGACAAAGGAATGTGGGGTAAACAGACTTAACTGGAGAAGCTTCTGTTATCCCTAATCTTTACATTATGACCTAATGCTCTAAGGTAAGAACTGGTTGCCTTCAGCCTGTCCCATTACTACAAGTTAATGAAAAACCTTTTGACCTTCCAAAATGTTTGAGACTTTATTTTATATCTTTCCTTAATATTTACCTTAATATTTTGCAATCCACCCTGAGTTAATCCCAGCTGTGTCCATCCAATGAAACAAAACAAAGTAAAACAATGAGATCCAGTCATATTGATCAGGCTGTCCTTGACTTTCAGAGTAGCTGGGATTCCAAGCATGTACTATCATTCCTGGCTGTGTTGTGGCTTTAATATACATTTCACTAATGTCTTTTTGAGCAAAATGACATAATGACTGGCATGGTTTGTCTGTATTTCCACCCAAATCTCATCTTGAATTATAGCTCCCATTATATATTATATATTTGTGCGTGTGTGTGTGTGTGTGTGTGTGTGTACACATATACCTGTGTCATAGTTTATGTATCTATTTATCCCTTGATGGACATTTGAGTTATTTTCATATCTTGGTTGCATTGAACACAGATGTGCAGATGTCACTTCAAGATAATGATTTTATTTTGCAGGGATATATATATACACAGAAGAAGAATTGCTGGATTATATGATAATTCTGCTTTTAATTTTTAAGAAACCTAAAAACTGTATTTCATAATGGCTGTACCAATTTATATTCCACTAATAGTGTACACACATTCCCTGTTCTACACATCTTTGTCAACACTTGTTAAAACTTGCCATTTAGATAATAGCCCTTTTGGTGGGTGTGAAGTGATAGCTCATTTCAGGTTTGATTTACATTTTTTCTGATGATTAATGATGTTCAGCACTTCTTTATTTACCTGTTGATTGTTTGTATATCTTTCTTTAGCTAAATATTTCTTCAGCTCTTCTCTATTTAATTGGATTATTTTTTATTTGCTATTGATCTATATGTGTTCATCATATATTTTGAATATAGCTCTTATTGAGATACATGATTTGCAAGTATTTTCTCCTATAGGTAGCCTTTTCACTCTATTGATTGTTTCCTTTGCTGGTGTCCAGAAACTTTTTATTTTGATACAATCTCACTTGTCTACTTTGCTATCATATTAAAAAATAATAGCAAGTGCAGTGTCAATAAGCTTCTTCCTTATGTTTTCTTCTAATAGATTTATTATTTTTCATATCCTATATTTAAGTCTTTAATCCATTTTGAATTGATTATTGTGTATGGTTTGAGATAGGGATCTATTTCCATTATTTTGCATGTGGATATCCAGTTTTACCAAAACCATTTACTGAAAATATGAATCTTTTCTCATTGTGTGTTGGCACTTCTGTCAAATATCAGCTGTCTGTAAAGGCATAGATTTTTTTTTTTTGGCTGTCTATTCTGTTAAATTGGTCTGTATGTCTGTTTTCAAGCCAGTGCTATATTTTTGTGATTATCATGGCTTTGTAATATATTTTGAAATCAGGAAGTGTGATGCTGGCTGTCAAGTCATAGATTTTTTTTTTCTGGCTCTCTATTCTGTTAAATTAGTCTGTATGTCGGTTTTCATGCCAGTGCTATATTTTGGTGATCACCATGGCTTTGTAATATATTTTGAAATCAGGAAGTGTGATGCTTTCAGATTTGTCCTTTTTTGCTCAAGATTGCTTTGGCTCTTTGAGATGTTGTGATTCTACACAAATTTATTAGGAAATTTTTCTATTTCTGTAAAACATACCACAGAAATTTTGATGGGAATAGCATTGAATCTGTAGATCACTTGGGGATAGTATGAACATTTTTATCGAAATTGATTCTTCTAATACATGAACATAGGTTATCTTTACATTTATTTGTGTCTTCTTAAATTTACTCCTTTCAATGCTTTATAGTTTTAGTGCACAGATATTTTACTTCCTGGGTCATATTTACTCCTAAGTACTTTTTAAAAAAATTTGATGCTATTGTAAGTGAAATTGTTTTCTTAATTTCTCTTTCAAATGATTTGTAGTTACTGTATAACAATGCAACTAACTTTTGTATCCTGATTTTATATCCTGCAACTTTACTAAACTTATTTATTAGTTCTAACTTTTGGTAGAACCTTTAGGAGATTATCTATCTATCATCTATCTATTATCTAATCTATCTACACACATGTATACATATACAAACATATGATAAGGTCATCTACAAACAGAGATAATTTTCCCTTTTTCTTTCTAATTTGGCATATACTTTTTCAGAGTAGTTTTTTAGACTGTATTTCTGTGGTATTGGTTATAATGTCTTATTTTCATTTTGATTTTATTTCAGTCTTCTTTTTATTCCTAATTAGCCTAGTGAAATATTCATCAATTTTATTTATCTTTTAAAAATCCACACTTATTTTTATTTTTTTATATTGTTTGTCTAGTTTCTCTCTAATTTATTTGTGCTCCAAATCTTTATTATGTCCTTTATTCTGCTCAATTTGGCCTGAATTTGCTTTTTTATTTTTTTATTTTTTTTTTCCCTTAAGGTAGGCATTTATCACCATAAACTTTTCCTTTAATACTGCTTTTGCTACATCTTACATATTTTGGTATGTTGTGTTTTCATTTTTCATGTCTGAGTATTTTTTTAAATTTTCCTTTTGATTTCTTGTTTGACCTATTAGTTATTCATGAATGTCTTATTTAATTTGTGAATTAATTTTTCTCCCGTTATTGATTTCTAGTTTCATACCATTGTGGTCAGAGAAAATTTTTCATATGGTCTCAATCTTTTTAGTTTTTTAAAATTTGTTTTGTGACCTAACATGCATTCTATCCTGAAGAAGCTTTCATGTAGGCTTAAGAAGAATCACATTCTGCTGCTGTTGGATGGTGCATTAGGCCATTCTTGCATTGTTACTATGAAATAACTGAGCCTAGGTAATTTATTAAGAAAATAGTTTTACATGGCTCACTGTTCTGCAGACTTTACAGGAAGCATGGTCCTGTCATCCACTTGGCTTCTGAGGAGGCCTCAGGAAGCTTACAATCTTGACAGAAACCAAAGGGGCAGCAGGCATATCACATGGCAAAAGCAGGAGTAAAAGAGAGTGGGAGTGAAAGACCCATACCTTAAGGGAAAAAAAAAATAAAAAAGCAAACTTCTACAGACCCCTAGGGCAAGTATACACTACTTGGCCTCTCCTGAGGCATCTGCCAGGCCAGAGAATGTTGATTCTCTTCAGGATCCACCCCCAGCACCGCTGTTTGCTTCTAGTCTTATAACTAGACTAAACTCCAAGCAAGCCCTAGAGTCGAGGTTGAGAGTGTGAATCCATGAGGAGGTATGCTGCATTCAAAAACAATTGCTTGAGTTTTCTAATTTATATAAGCAGAAATCTGGAGAATAGATATGGCAATGAAATATTAAGGGTGTGGATAATGGTGGAAGGAACAGAGTTGAATCAGGCTGAATTTATTGATTTGGGCTCAGTCAGCACAGATTCTGCATTTAATATTGCAGCTCAGGGAGTTAAAAATAGGTTATAATAGTTTATTTGCTCTGTTATGAAATATGGCTTAAAAGTTGGTCCACTGTGAGTGAGCTGAAAATGCCTGATCTTCCTTGGTTTAATGTAAAAGGGATCCAGAGACTTGGGGAGATTGAGATGCTGGAGTGGATTAGACACTTTAGACTTACTCATTTCAGCTGGGAGTTTCCAGAAGATATACCCTTGACCAATACTTTGCAAAATAGAGTTGTGAGGGGAGCACTTGCATCCTTAAAGAGCTCTGTGATTGCTCTTCTCTGTATGCCAGATCTTACAGTAGGAACCAGTCTCTCAACTACAAAATTTAAATGCAATGGGAATAATTGGATACCAAGGTGGCAGGGACCAAGTGGTGGCATTCAGCCATCAAAGGCATGGTGGGCACAGCTACCATAATGGACAGCAGAGGCAAAGCAGCAATCAGTATAGTCTGACTTGTGTAGAACTCTGGCATTGGCTAATTAATCACGGTGGTCCTAGAAGTGAAATAGTTACAAAGCCTACCACATTCTTATTTAATTTACATAAGCCAAAATCTTTCAGGCCAAGTGGACAAAAGACTAATTTGAATTATAAAAACCGAGAATCAGGGCCCCTTAGTCAATTTCCATACTTCAATCAGTTTACAGACCCAGAACCCTTTGAATGAATGGGAGACTGTGGCCCCTTGAAGAAGGACCCAATTACACTACCAGCAATTTATGCAGTGACTCTTTCTCCCTTCCTTCCCCAAGAAGACCTATAGTGAATTGGGGAGAGAGAAATGGTCAGATATTTTGCGGACTACTGGACACTGGCTCTGAGCTGATGTTGAGTCCATGGGACCAAAGTTAAAGTGGTCCTCCAGTTAAAGTAGGGGCTTATGGAGGTCAAGTAATGAATGTAGTTTTAGCTTGAGTTTGACTTGCAGTGGATCCAGTGGGTCCTTGGACTCATCCTGAGGTCATTTCTTCAGTGCCAGGATGCATAATTGGCACAGGCATATTAGCAGCTGGTAGAACCCCAATAATGGCTCCCCAACTGGTAGGATGAGGGCTATTTTAGTGGGAAAGGCCAAATGGAAGCCATTAAAGCTGCCTCTACCTAGAAAGATAGTAAATCAAAAACAATATTGCATCCCTGGGGAGACTGCAGAGATTAGTGCCACCAGCAAGGACTTGAAAGAGGCAGGTGTGGAGATTCCCACCACATCCCCATTCAACTCTCCTATTTGGCCTGTGCAGAAGACAAATGAATCTTGAAGAATGACAGTGGATTATTTTAAGCTTTAACAAGCGGTGACTCCAATTGTAGCTGCTGGACCAGATTTGGTTTCATTACTTGAGCAATTAAACACATCTGGCACTTGGTATGCAGTGATTGATTTGGCAAATACTTTTGTTTCCATTCCTGTCCATAAGACTCACAAGAAGCAATCTGCCTTCAGCTGGCAAGGCCAGCAATATACCTTTACTGTCCTACCTCAGGAGTATATCAACTCTCAGGCTTTGCATCATAAATCTCATTCAGAGAGAACTTGATTCTTCATCTTAGAAGGACTATCTCGACATATCCCACACCACTTGACCCCTAGATATTTTACTGAGGTAGAAGTTTCCTGAATTTTAGTCTAATTTATTTCCCATCACCTGGCAGGCAAATGTCTCACTAATAAGTCCAGTGTGTTATCTACTTCTCGCTCACTGGATCCAGTCAGCATAATGTCATCAATATAATGGATCAGTATGATATCTTGTGGAAGGGAAAACTGATCAAGTTCTCTTGTTTAAGCTTACAATAGCAGCCTTGGAATACTCTCAGTAACCTCCACTCTTGTGGATCTACTATTCTGGGGTCTGGAGGACAGTGGCCCTCTTCTCACAGCTCCACCAGGCAGTGACCCAGTAAGGACTCTGTGTAGGGGCTTCGATCCCACATTTTCCTTCTGCACTGCCATAGCAGAGGTTCTCCATAAGGGCTCCAGTCTTGCAAAGCACTTCTGCCTAAACATCCAGATATTTCCATACATCCTCTGAAATCTAGGCAGTTCTCAAACCTCAGTTCTTGACTTCTATGCGCCTGCAAGCTCAACACCACATGGAAGCTGCCAAGGCTAGTGACTTTGGCCTTCTGGGCTGAGCTGTACCTTGGCCCCTTTTAGCCATGACTGGAGTGGCTGGGACACAGAGCACTGAGTCCCTAGGCTGCACACAGCACAGGAGCCCTGGATCCTCTTAGGCCTCTGGGCCTGTGATGAGAGGTGCTGCCAGAAAGGTCTCTGACATGTCCTGGAGACATTTTCCCTATTTGTCTTAGTGATTAGCATTTGGTTCTACGTTACTTATGCAAATTTCTGCTGTGGGCTTGAATTTCTCCCCAGAAAATGAGTTTTCTTCTCTACTACATCATCAGGCTGCAAATTTTTCGAACTTTTATGCTCCTCTTGAACACTTTGTCCCTTAGAAATTTTTTTCCACCAGGTACCCTAAATCATCTCTCCAAGTTCAAAGTTCCACAGAACTCCAGGGCAGGGAAAAAATGCTGCCAGTCTCTTTGCATAGCAAGAGTGACCTTTACTCCAGTTTCCGATGAGTTCCTCAACTCCATCTGAGACCACCTCAGCCTGGACTTTATTGTTCATATTATGATCAGCACTTTGGTCTAAGCCATTCAACAAGTATCTATGAAGTTTCAAACTTTCTCATTTTCCTATATTCTTCTGAGCCCTCCAGACTGTTCCAACTGCTTCCTGTTAGCCAGTTCCAACATTGCTTCCATGTTTTCAAATATCTTTACAGCAGTACCCCACTCTACCAGTACCAATTTACTGTGTCAGTCCATTCTCATACTGCTCATAAAGACATACCTGAGACTGGCTAATTTTAAAGGACAGAGGTTTAATGGACTTACAGTTTCACATGGCTGAGGACACCTCATGATCATGGTGGAAGATGAAGGAAGAGCAAAAGGATGTCTTACATTTCATCTGGCAAAGAGAGCATGTGTAGGCAAAGTCTTCTTTATAAAACCATCAGATCTCCTGAGATTTATTCCCTATCATGAGATAACAGCATGGGAAAGACTCACCCCCATGATTTAATTACCTCGCATTGGGCCCCTTCCATGATACATGGGAATTATGGGAGCTACAATTCAAGATGAGACTTGGATGTGGACACAGCCAAAACATACCAAATCATGACAATAATTTCAGCGAGTTTTTTTGATTCTATTAAGGACAGCAACCAAATAATCATTGAGATAAAGTTTCTTCACATTTTAGTAGTTTTGAGAGAAAATGGGATTTTAAAGAAACAAAAGAAATGTGTCATTTTATATCTCAGGTTGGAAGGAAAAGTTCACACCAACTACAAGTTGAAATCCCTAAATATAAAAGTGATGTTTTGTTGAAATAAATCTGGTTTCTACGTTTAAAGTAATATTTTATCAGAATAAATTGGGCTTATCAATGTAAAGGAACATAGCATTTACACATTAAAGGGTTTGTCAAGAAAAAATAGATTCTTTACATATGCATGAAAATGTAGATCCAGCCTAGAAGATAATAAAAAATGTAATATAATTGACTGCCCTATTTTTGGTTTGTAGACCATGGAGAAAAATTCTGTTTCACAAGGATAAGAAGCTGTATTTTAATGGCTCATGTTTGGGCTCTTCAATTAAACTGGTAAATCAGCTTGAAAGAAAAATAATAAGACATTTGTTTTTAAGTCAGGTCACTATCAGCATCACAGAACTGTTTAGTTTCTGTGATAGAAATAGTAATTCAGATACAAAGGCTTAACATTTAAAACTGCTACAGAATTTCCAAAATATAGATTTATCTTACTATGGTATGTTATACATTTATTTGTCATTGCACAATTGACTATTAGCCTGTGACCAGAGTATGCACCTAGCAGATGTATTGGATTGTGCTTGCCATTTAATTGAGCATGGCACTCAGGTTCTGTAGAAGGATATTACTTCTACATTTTTACATGAGCAGACGTGTTGTCCTGAATATTAATAAGCCTTATTGCAGAGCTATGATTGTCCCTTATCAGTGGCATGTTGACAAAGTTCAAATATATGTACAGAAGTGCAAGGAGTGCTGTGTTCAGACATATGTCTTCAAAATGAGGCAGGTTTGTAATATAAGGTAAGGATCTGGCCCACAATGTAAGAAAATTGGTAAACAGCCATTAATTTAAATGTGGATATTTAATAGCTCAATATATATTTAAATAAAACTATTAGTAAATTATTAGTAATTATTCATAGAAACCTTGATGGAGTACTGCCAAAATATAGTATGTTTAAATATTTAAAAAAAAACTTATTTATTCACCTGCCTCCCCAGGTTGTTACAAGTGACAAGGAACTGATTCCACTGAGGATTCCAAACAGCTATTTCCATAAAAAACAATTCAATATTTTTCTCAGACTATGAGTATTTCTTTCTTGCCATTTTCTCTATAAAATTTGACTTCTGTTCTTTGCTCTTTAAAAATGTGACTATTAAGGAGCATTTATTTTTTTTAACAATTTTAAAAGGCCTTTTTATTTGTCACTTTTAGATAAGACACTTAATATTCCAAGGGAGCATTTATTATACACATTCATTCATTGTTTAGCTCTCTGATATTGTACTCACTACTCCCTGTGGCTTTTTAAATTTAAGTTAATTATAATTAAATAAAATTTAAAAATCAGTTTCTCATTCTCATAGTCACATCTCAGATGCTCACTAGGCACATGGACATTGTAGCTATGATGCATACATAGAATGCTTTTATTATTGCAGCAAGTTCTATTGGACTACACTCCTCTAAAGTTTTACTGAGAGCGTAGTTAAAAATAATTTTAAAATAATTACAGTTTTTAAAACTGTAAACAATACTATTCTCCTTATGATTACACTTATGATAAGAATGGTTATAGAAATGAGCACAAGGTACTTAGTAGTCTTTTTTATCTTTTATTGTTAAAAAGTATATATAAGATTCTTTTATTTAACGATTTTCACCAGTTAACTGATAATTTTTAACTTCTAATTATTCCATACTTCCTGTTAGGCTTTAGGATATTCTGATTAAGATGACAGGAATGATCTATACCTTTATGGAGTCCACATTTTAGCAGGATAAGATGAACATTAAACATACTGTTATATCAATTGTAATGGTAGGATTTTGTGAATATTGGAGAATGGAGGTGGTTGACCCATTCTGAGAGGGTTGGTGAAGTTTTCCTTGAGTATCTGTCTCTATTTGATGCTTTCATAATTGAAGAAGAAAAAATTTACACAGGTAAAGTTGTATTTGTTGGGCACTGATAAAAGGCAGCAGTGACAGGGCATCAAAAAGGTGATTAAGTGGAATGAATAACCTATGTGAGGGTCTTGAGTCAGAGAGACTGAATATCAGCTAATGTTGCTGTGAACAGTGTGGCTTATTTCTAGGAACAATTGTTAAAGGCTGACTAAAGAAAGTTAGGGTATGACTATGCAAGCTCTTATTTTTGCGGTGAAGATATTTGATTTTGTTTTAGAAATGATGGCAAACCATGGGATACTTGGAATCATAAGAATTCATGATCAAGTTTGCAAAACCATTTTGTCAGGAAATCATAAAGATGATATGAAAACATTAGAAATACTCAATTATCTTACAGGATACTTTCTGTTCTTTTGTTTTTAGACCACCAAGGGAAGAAACTCTGGCATTTATTCATGGTCCTGGTGCTCTTTCAAATGGATTTGCCTGTGCCCTCTTTCCATAATCTTCCTTCCTCACTTTTTCTTCCAATTACTGTTACTACTCTTTTTATATTGTAATTTCAAAGACATTTTGGTGGTCACTCTCAGATAGAAGGCCTTTAGCACAACCATAGGCACCTCTCCTAGTCTCAGGTGGGGACATAATCTCAATGGCGTCTACCAACATAGATGTTCTTGTTTCTTTATTTCAGGGTGATCTAGGAGAAAATCAATCTGTTCTTCTCAGGTTATTTTGGATTATTCCAAAAAGTCTAATATTTTCATGTAATTTCACATCTTTAAAAAAAATTTATATATCATATGAGACACAGAAAACTCTGTTGTCTAAGGAGCCTACCTATGTGTTCATAGACCATGTTGATTTCTAAAAAGGCCCCACATTTTACTAACTCACTACTGGATTAAAGGAGAGAAGGATACGTCCCTACCCAAAATCTGCTATGAGGTTTTTTTTCTTTCTTTTTTTTTTCCAGAAGTTGTAAAATTTCTTCTATGTAATAATCCTGGCAGCAAATCATGTGTTAAATATATGGCCTGAAAATTTGAGACTCAGATCTTGGCCCGAGACCCAATTTAGAACTTCTTATATCCTTCTGGGTTTAAATATTTCATTCAGTAAACAAGAAAGGATTAGAGGATTATATGATCGAAATTTTCCTAGCGAGTTTTGCTGATGAAACATGAGATCCAAGGTCTTGCAAAGTGTAAAGATTCCTGTTTGTAATTGGTCTTATAGATTTTCATTTAAAGCATATGTGCTCAAAAATCATTCTTTGAAAGAAAAGAAATGGCAATTGTTTCAGTGGTGAATTTATTACATTTTTTTTTCTTTTAGCTCATTTGGTTTTAGTTTATGTTTTATGTCCTGCTTTGTTTTCTTCTGGATAGAGACAGCTGTTGAGTCACCAATGTGTAGGCAACTCAAGTAGGACATGATTGCTGAGATTCCTTTTATGTTCCCCTCCAGGGCAGCCACCTGCTTTGTCTTTGAAAAAAAATTACTCATGTGGCAGCTTGACAAATACCTCATTGCTCAGCATAGCCCTCTGTGAGACTCACTTGTAGCTCTGCTTAAAAAAGGGTAAAAATGACAATTAAAAATTCATTGAGTTATACCTGTAGAGCCCAGCTAAAAGGCAAGAAAAAGGCCTTGATACCATAAATAAAACAGTAGTGGAGTCAGTATAGGGCAATGGGCCTGTTTTATTATTATTGTACCTAAACGATGCAAGAAAATAAGAACAATATAGAACTATATGTCAGAGCAATATCTGAGACCCGAATGTGATCTTTGACCCAACAGTCAAACTCTTTTGGTCGTAAGTTTCTTTGTGGTTTAGCCTTTAAATCAGAATATTATCAGTTAAATATGTGGCAAAACTCCAGTATAGTTGGCATATGTTGTATAATTTAACGTGAAATAAGTTATTCCTGTCTTCTGAGTGGTATTGAAAATTGTTTCATTTATTTATTTTGGCATGACGTACTGCACCAAGATTGTGAGGCTCAAAACACCTATGTTTTAAAAAACAAGTTCTTATGATATATGCATCAGGAATTCTGTAAAATCTTGACTGAGTGATTTGTCATGGTGATACCAGCTGAACATCTGGAGTTGGAGACACCAATTCTAAAATGACCATTTCATTCAGATATCTAGTGCCTCAATTCTCCTTGATTTTTCTTTCTTTCCAGATGGTATCTTAATATCCCTGGTCTGTCATATAACTTGCATGTCTTATCACATGACAGTCTCAGAATAGTTGGACTTCTTGTCCATTAATTTGTTTTTCCTAGAAAAAAATTCTTCAGTAGGTACAGAAGAAAAATGAAAGGATTCTTATAACCCAGGCTTAGGAGTCCCAGGATCTTACTCTTACCCATTCCGTTGGTCCATGAAGTTACAACCCAGATGCGAGGTGGAGAGGAATAGACTCCAATTCTGGATGCAGAATGGGAGATAGATCATGGCCATATTGAAAAAAAAAACTGCCACAGAAACATTTCAAACTATATGAAAGACAGTGTTTCCCTTAAATGGTATTTTCTCTGTAGTTTATGAGGCTCCAGTTATTTTTGACACTAACCCTTGGCTATATGTTTTAAAGTCCTTGCATTGTAAAGTTGTTTGTAATCATGAGTTAATTACCATGTTGTTTTCTCTAGTAAACATTTCTCAAGAGAGCCTCCACTCAGTCAATAATCATTTATTACACACTGACTATGCATCAGACACTTTTCTAGACACTGCAATAAATATATTCTTCTCTTAGAAATGTTATTCTAATGGCTACAATAATAAATACAAATGTATAATATGCCAGGGGTGATAAGTGCTAAGGAGAAACTACATCAATTATTAAGAAATTCTAGGAATTCTAGGTCAAATTTTGTTTCCTCAGGGCCAAAGTATCAGCTTTCTTAAGCCTCTTACCACCTTTTTCTACTTTGTTCAACAGTTAACTAAGCCACATTGCTGATGTAATAAAATTAATAAGATTATATGGCTTGAAAAGCGGTACTTAATTTTAGGATTACACAGACATATTTGAAAATTTTCTGGATAATTCTCTCTAGAAAAATTTATTATACATTTTTTGGTGTACAATTTAGTATTCATATAGCCCTTGAAATTCTTCCAGGGTCTTCAGGCCCAGATAAAGAATAAACAATCTGAGCCTTTACATCATTATTGTAGATATAATCATTAATTAACAAACGGCCTTTTTTTTTTTTTCCAGATTCCACCAGTGGGATCACATGGATAAACTTTGCACAAGATTATAAATACATTCACACATACATACACACAGATGTGTGTGTGTGTGTTCATGTATCTTAAAGCTCAAAAAGTAGTTCATTTGCTTAGAATCCTTATGCTCTTTATTATGTAAGATTACATTGAGGTAGTTATCTCATAAAAGAAAATAACATTCTAGGTTATGGGATGGGCTTCTACATATATCCTTAATGAGAAGATATAAAATGTCAATAATGCAGAGTTTGTTTGACTGAGAATGTTGCTGATATCTGGTCCTGTTCTATATTCCTTTATATACATGTATTTCTTCTGGTGAGCTCTGTTTATAATAGCTACAATAATACGTAGATGAAGCGGTTGTTCATAGTTCCTGTATGCAGTCAGGGCATTCTGAAGAAAACCTTTTTGGCTCATTTTGTTTCATAAGAAATATGTAATGATTATAGATTTATGGAATTTCATTTTTAAAACTTTCAATTTGAATTACCTAAAATGATAATTTACAGATACATTTCTATTACTACATCAGGCATTTTCTTGTAATAGTTTTTATAAATCAATATTTTACTATGTAATTATATTTCAAATACTCTATTTGCATTACTTTTATAAGTAATCTGTTGAGAGAACATGTTTCTCATAAGAAAATAATTATTTTAAATTTTGAAATTATTCTCCTGATGCTAATCATATTAAACTACAGATATCCATAAGAGAACATTTCTTATCTTTATCATACTTGAGAACTTGGACAAAGTATACTTTGTGTGTTCTACAGCCTACAGGTACTTCATGTAACTACGTCATAGATTGATATTTTTAGGATAAAATGCTAACTGATTTACCAGTGAGTTTATGAAAATTAGTAATAGCTTTAATACATATTTTCAGGTACAGAAAGATGACAGTGAAAAATAGCTGTTGGAGTATGTCATGGGATGTTCTTTGAAATTCTTCAAAGGTAAAGATTTGGTGCTTAAAATTATTATATAATTATACTGTATGCTACATACAATTGATTGTGATACTATTAGAGTCCTCTGATAAACAATTACATATTATAGAGGGACTTATTTTGCTCTTTCTTTAAAGCAGGTTCATAATACCTTTGTGGGCAGGGCAGTTAATGAGGAGATTCTATGTCATACTTTGAATGACTTATTGCCAAATTTGTTTTGTAATAATAGACATTTGCTGCTGTAATATACCAATGGCTTAAAAAGATCTTAAAACATAAGATTATTCACATAATTAAGTCACAGCCTAACTAGATTCCAAATATGGTCACTTAAATAACTCAATAAATTTTGGACTTATGGGCTCTACTATTAAAAGTCAGCCTCTGATCTTCATGGAATTCTCACAGAAGTTTTATGGCAAATTATAGCACCAACTGATATGGTTTTGCTGTGTCCCACCCAAATTTTATCTTGAAATGAAGCTCCCATAATTCTCACATGTTGTGGGAGAAACCCAATGGCAGATAATTGAATCATGGAGAGCAGTTCCACCCAATGCTGTTCTCATGGAAGTGAATAAGTCTCATGAGATTTGATGATGTTATAAGAGGTTTCCCTTTTCACTTGGCTAGAGTTCTCTCTTGACCAACATCATATAAGATGTGCATTTCACCTTCCACCATGATTTTGAGGCCTCTGCAGCCACATGGAACTGTGAGTCCATGAACTTCTTTTTCTTTATAATGTACTCAGCCTCGGATATGTCTTTATCAGCAGCATGAAAAAGGATTAATACAGAAATATTATTTTTGCTGCTTCTACTATTACTACTATTAGTAAATTACTACTATAGAAACAATAACAATTATTTTTCAGAAAATTACAAACTATAGACATCACTGTTAAATATTTATCACAGCAGCACTTGTTTATATTTTCAGCTAAGGACTTTTTAAAATTTAATTTCACCAATTTCTAATGTAGGCAATTCATCGATAATTAAAAAGTTTCTTTCACAAAATTTTGATATGTATTTTCATATACCATCATTATTTTCATGAAGAAGCTATAAAATAGAAACTTTAAAATTCAAGAAAATCTTTTTCAGCAATATACTTTGAAATTAGCATAAACATAGAAAAAGCATTGAACGTTTGGAAATCACTCTTCTTCTTCTTGAATTGTGCCTGTAAGCCCCACAACATCCAATTTTTATCATCTGCCATTATTTGATTTATGATATTCCATTAATAGTACCAAACAACATATTATCTTATCATTTTATTGACTTAAAAAATAAATTGTGGAATTATGTCAATATAGCTGTAGAGAACTAATAAGGGGACAAAATAAAATAATGTTGCTTTTATTTATTAATTGTACTGTGTATAAATACCACCTGCTTCATTTATATATACACAAATAAATATCAAACATTAAATTGAAACACATTAAACTAATTAGTTTTAAAATATAGTTCTGAAGTTCAAACTAATGTTTTCAAAGAAATTGGAATTTCTAAATACTGATGCATTTCTTTTAACTTTGCCTTGTACAATTTAGCTATGCAAAATAATTTGGAATTTGCATTATTCTCTTTCTTGTTTTTTTTTTTATCAAACTGCATTTTTTTGTTAAAAGGTGTTAAGCGAAGAGATAAAAGAAGGTTCTAAGTTCAGATATATTGGGGAGATTTGCATATAAAATTTGTTTAACAAACAAATTTCTTTGATTAAATACTTTACAAGAGTTTTCACAATTTTGAAAAAGTAGAATACGTGGTATTTATCATTCCCAAAGTGTATTTGACCACAGAACCAATGCCACTACATTCTCAGCCCTGTTTTGCATTTTGCAAGATTTTGTGAGCTTCTAATGTGTACATTTATATTTAGTAAGAAGCATTTCATTTGGTTCTTATAAGTTTTCTCTCCTAGTTTTTTCAGTTTTTTTTGTTAGTTCTTAGAAAATGAGCACAATTCATATCCTTTGCAGGAACATGGAAGAAGCTGGGAACCATCATTCTCAGCAAACTAACACAAGAACAGAAAACCAAACACTGCATATTCTCACTAATAAGTGGGAGTTGAACAATGAGAACACATGGACACAGGGAAAGGAACATTACACACTGGGGCCTGTTGGGGGGCTGGGGGACTAGGAGAGGGATAGCATTAGGAAAAATACCTAATGTAGATGACTGGTTGATGGGTGCAGCAAACCACCATGGCACATGTATAGCTATGTAACAAACCTGCACGTTCTGTCCATGTATCCCAGAACATAAAGTATAATCAAAAAAAGAAAGAAAGAAAGAAAAAAAAGAAAAGGAGCACCATTAACTGTCAAATATACTCACTCACCTTTTTGTACTATTTGACAGCTTGGATTTGTACTGGTACATCATGTTGTTTTATCCAGTGAAATGGAGGTTTTCTGGATCTAGATATTTAAACTTTTCTGGAATACTATGTATGGATATAGCTAACAAGGCTAAAGGTGGCACCCTCAGTGTAAATAGAACAATATTTTCTAGATATATTGAAAGACACTGATATTTTCATTCCTGCCCTTATATGATAACAATTATTAACCATTCCTTTTTCTGATGGCAACAAATGTTGGCATCTCATTAAATATTGTTAAGAAGATTATAATCTTATTATCTAATCATACTGGACATTCATAGTACATAAAGCAATTATATTTTGACACAAAGTATATTGGAATATATATATATATAGAAAAAAGTACATTTCAATGAGACATAGGTTTGTATCTATTTCCAATTGTCTTCAGCCTTATAAACTAGACATTAATTATATTGTGGTTCCTTTAAATCAATGTTTTAGAATGAACTCAAGAAATAATAGAATACCAGAACAAATAAAGTCTTTCAGGTAAAATATGCTAATAATTAGTAGATTACTGTATTCAATTTCTGAATGTATACTGCATAATTTGCAAATTATAAAAGTAGAATAACAGTTTTGTGAAAGCACTGTTAGTACAACTTAAAATACCAAATAAAAAAAGATGTGTTTTAACACTTTCTCTACTTTCTAATTCTGATTCTTCAGAAAATTTACTTAGGCACTAACCTGTGACAGAAATAACACAAATATTTGAATTGGAATATTGTATAGCTAGGTGGGAGATATGTAAAATCTGTAATCCTAAATCTAGGAGGTTTTATGAATGATATTGGTAAAACATTTTATATCCAAATTGATCAGTGCAACTATTTTTCCATGTTTACTAAATTATGTATTATTATCCTAATGTTTCAGAGCTGTAAATTTTGTTCAATTATGTGGAAGCCATCACTTAAAAGATGAGTTAAAATTTTTACAAATAAGTTTAATCATGGAGGTGAACTGTCTCCACATTGAAAACTACAAAACATTAATGACAGAAAATGTAGAACACACAGGTAAAATTATATCCCGTGTTTATGAATTAAAAGAGCTAATATTAAAATGCCCATGCCACCCAAAGTGATCTACAGAGTTAATTTCATATCCATCAAAATTCCAATGGCATTTCACAGAAATAACAAAATTTCCAAAATATACATAGAACCACAAAAGGTCCCAAATAGCTCAAGCTATGTATATATTGCTCCTAATCCTATCCGTCCCCTACCCCCTAACCCCACAACCAGGCCCAAATGTGATGTTCACCTCCCTGTGTCCATGTTTTCTCATTGTTCAACTCTCGCTTATGAGTGAGAACATCTGGTGTTTGGTTTTCTGTTCCTGTGTTAGTTTGCTGAGAATGGTGGTTTCCAGCTTCATCCATATCCCTGCAAAGGACATGAACTAATTCTTCTTTATAGCTGCATAGTATTCCATGGTGTATATGTGCCACATTTTCTTTATCCAGTCTATCATTGATGGACATTTGGGTTGGTTCCAAGTCTTTGCTATTGTGAAAATAGTGCTGCAATAAATATACATGTGCAAGTGTCCTTATAGTAGAACAATTTGTAATTCTTTTGGTACATACCCAGTAATGGGATTGCTAGGTCAAATGGTATTTCTGTTTCTAGATCCTTGAGGAATTGCCACACTGTCTTCCACAATGGTTGAACTAACTTACACTCCAGCAAGAGTGAAAAAGCATTCCTAATTCTCCACATCTTCTCCAGCATCTGTTGTTTCCTCACTTTTTAGTGATCAGTATTCTTATTGGCGTGAGATGGTATCTCATTGTGGTTTTGATTTGCATTTCTCTAATGACCAGTGATGATGAGCCTTTTTTCATGTTTTCTGGCCATATAAATGTCTTCTTTAGAGAAGTGTCTGTTCATATCCTTTGCCCAGTTTTTGATGGGGTTATTTGTTTTTTTCCTTGTAAATTTGTTTAAGTTCTTTGTAGATTCTGGATATTAGCCCTTTGTCAGATGGGTAGATTGCAAAAATTTTCTACCATTCTGTAGGTTGCCTGTTCACTCTGATGATAGTTTCTTTTGCTGTGCAGAAGCTCTTTAGTTTAACTAGATCCCATTTGTCTATTTTGGCTTTTGTCACCATTGTTTTTGGTGTTTTAGTCGTGAAGTCTTTGCCCATGCCTATGTCCTGAAAGGTATTGCTTAGGTTTTCATCTAGAGCTTTTAGGATTTAAGGGCTTATGTTTAAGTCTTTAATGCATCTCAGGTTAACTTTTGTATAAAGTGTAAGGAAAGGGTCCAGTTTTAGTTTTCTGCATATGGCTAGCCAGTTTTCCCAACACCATTTATTAAATAGAGAATCCTTTCCCCATTGCTTGTTTTTGTCAGATTTGTCAAAGATCAGACGGTTGTAGATGTATGGTGTTATTTCTGAGGCCTTGTTCTGTTCCATTGGTCTATATACCTGTTTTGTTACCAGTAACATGCTGTTCTGGTAACTGTAGACGTGTAGTGTAGTTTGAAGTCAGGTAGCGTGATGCCTCCAGCTTTGTTCTTTTTGCTTAGGATTATCTTGACTATATGGGCTCTTTTTTGGTTCCATATGACATTTAAAGTGGTTTTTTCTAATTTTGTGAAGAAAGTCAATGGTAGCTTGATAGGGATAGCACTGAATCTATAAATTAATTTAGGCAGTATGGCCATTTTCATGATATTGATTCTTCCTATCCATGAGCATGAAACATTTTTCCATCTGTTTGTGTCCTCTCTTATTTCCTTGAGCAGTGGTTTGTAGTTCTCCTTGAAGAGGTCCTTCACATCCCTCATAAGTTATACTCCTCGGTACTTTATTCTCTTTGTAGCAATTGTAAATGGGAGTTCACTCATGATTTGGCTCTCTATCATTGGTGTATAGGAATGCTTGTGATTTTTGCACATTGATTTTGTATCCTGAGACTTTGCTGAAGTTGCTTATCAGCTTAAGGTTTGGGGCTGTGACAATGGTTTATAAATATACAGTCATCTCATTTGCAAACAAAGTCAATTTGACTTCTTTTCTTCTTATCTTATCTGAATATCCTTTATTTCTTTCTCTTGCCTGATTGCACTGGCCAGCACTTCCAATACTGTGTTGAATAGGAGTGGTGAGAGAGGGCAAACTTGTCGTGTGCCAGTTTTCAAAGGGAATGCTTCCAGATTTTGTCCATTCAGTATGATATTGGCTGTGGGTTTGTCATAAATAGCTCTTATTGTTTTGAGATATGTTCCATCAATACCCAGTTTA
>CAUYLG010017855.1:0-14993 GCA_963573385.1 Cacajao melanocephalus | reverse complement strand
AAAGGAGGGTGTCAAGACCTTTTATACCCATAAAACCACCTCGGTGGTGAGGGTGGGGAGCGGGGATGGCGATGAGGGGCTTCAGACGTTCCGAGGGCTAGTGGATTCTGGAAATCGCCTCCTGGGCGGAGATGAGGGTGAGGGGCTCTAGACATTCCAAGGGCCACGGGACTTTTGTCACTCCAATTGTTACTTAAGTGGTTTACAGAAGTCAAGATAAGTGTTAGTTTACACATTGTCTGGGTAGTGGATGGGAATTACAGACCTTAGTTACTTATTACAAGGTGCAGGAGCCAAGATGGCATGGGTTTGGACTGCTTGCCTGTCACATTAGCACAGAGAGCAGTTTCAACAGAATGCCGAGGTATGGTTGAGGGATGCAGTTTTATGGGGCTTTTACCATGTCACCCCTCAGGTAGCCAAAGTTAAGTATAACAGGAGTGCACAAATCCACCATGGCAGCAATGCAGTGACACAGTATGACGTTTGAAAAGAAAACTTGACAGGCTCCACGTGAGCCATCAGAGGCAGGAAAAGAATGAGTGCCCCTCTCCAACCATACGTGCCTGCTCAGCAGTGCCAGGAGCAGAACCTAGAAAAACATTCAACCAAAAAAAAAGGTACAATTACCCCGGGCCAGGGCAGCTAGCCAGTATGGAAAGACATCCTTCCACTCTATACAGTAGCCTAAGACGCCTCATTCCCCCACCAACTCCCAACTCACCTTCTCTCCCAGCCTCCTCCCTAACAAAATCCCCCACAGTAAGTCTGGGGACCGGTGAATATTCTGCATCACCAAGCCACCAGGTGCCAGCACCAACTCATTTAACCTGGGCCTTTTTTGTTCTTGGAGGCAGGATTGACTTCTCAGAACTTTTAGAAAGTTTAGTAAGACCAAATTATCAAACCCTTTATTTCCTTATTAGGGAGAAAGTGAGGAAGATCAAAATCATTGGAAATCCCTAAAGCTCAGTTTAACCCGTAACTTCTTTGGCAGGACTACAGAACCTGTTTAAAGATCCCGAATTTAAAGCAATGATGACATAGCTTGACTTTTTTTCCCTGTTGAAAATATACCTATGGGCGCACTATATACAAATGGTGGGAAGTGCTGCCACTCTCCTGCCTGCCCCAGCAAGATGCACCAAGGACAGGTTGGAGACGCTCTTACAGACAGGAAGCTGCAGCTGTGAGTTTCAGAGGTGATAACAAACATATTGAAGTTATGAAAAGATTATCTCCAGACATAAGCCCAAGAGCAGTGCCTGGGAACGCAGTTTTTTCAGGCATACCCATTTCCCTTGGAGTGGACAGTCCCCAAAGATGCTGTCTTCTGAAGCAGCCAGCTGCATCTGTACTTCTAAGACAGCAGAGCTACCAACAAGAGTCAGCTTCTCCGTGCCATTCACCTCCATCTCACCCAATTACCACTCCTGGCCATACCCAAATTCAGGTGCCAGTGAGCAATGACAGGGCTGGAAGGTGAGGATCAGCGGGGTTCCATCATTCAAGACATTTATACTCAACAAGGTCCCATCTAGATGCCACAGGGATTTCACACGGAAAAACAATCAGAGGCTTCCGAGAGGCTCACAAATCTCATGAGAGAAAGACTCAACTAGGGCATATTTCAGAAAAATCATGGAAAGATAATAGTGCAGATCTGGCTCAGTAAATAGAATATGAGCCCAAGTCCCATTTTTCAATCATAAATATTGTCCTTAAGAGGCTGCCTCTTTCTCCATGTTGCCCACTAGGACTCTTTCTTCCTTGCATTTTCTACAATTATCAAGGACTTGTGTTGTGGCATTTCTCACTGGTGAATTCATTTTAATTATGTCATAAGCATTTGTTTTCCTCTCCAACAAGACCACAGAAAACTCAGGTAGTCTCTTTCTGTCCCATCACTGGCCTTAAGAGTATTCTGCATAGGGTAGGAACTCTGCACATGGTGCTGAAGGAAACATAAAATCCAGTATCTTAAACTCCAATATGGGGTCTGGAGAACATCATGGTTCTCTATGGTTGCTCAACTGCTTATAGAAATTTTCCTGCTTTAGTCAAGTCACAGAATCCTATGGTTATATAAGGTTAGAGCTAGATGAGACCTTTTAAATCCTACGGTGGTTTTAACCAATGAGTAACGGATGTCCAGAAATGGGAAATGATTTTCCCAAGGCCATGAAATAAGTGGAAAAGTCAGGACTAGAATCTTGGGCCTCTGAAGCATTAGACAAAAGTGAAAAATGTTACAGAGTCCAGAGACAAAGTAAGAAACATCCTCTCAGTAGCACATGGAAAAATAATATATATCTGCATCTTATTACAATGAAAATTGGCCTTTGTAATCAGATGCACTTTCTCAGCTAAATGCTTTCCAGTTCATTATTTAAATGTTCAAAAATCTATTTCCATTTCTAAAACGGACTTCACTGCAATAGACTCAGTATATTAATAAACACATGCAACTGTCATTCTATGAAAAACACTATCTGCAAATAACCTTTCAATTAGAAACAGATGCTATGGGCTTTCAGATCCTGAAGTGTTTTTATTTTCAATGGCCTTTTCACAACTGAAACCAGGCTGCTCTTTCTTTCTAGTCCACATACATTTTGAAGGTCGGACCTCCCCCTGGGATCACATGTTGCTTGCAAGTACCCAGGAATCATCACCCGTTGGTGTAGAATATGCTCTTGTACCTGTCTTGTCAATAAAGATTATCCCACCCTTGCCACTAAGCAAGTCTTTTTACATAGACTCGGTGAGAGGAAAAGAAACAGTGTTAGTTGCAGTTATGTTGGTATTTCTTATCAGATTCAAATTCCACAAATATGTACTGAGTGCCTACTAACTGTTAGACCCTGTGAGAGGCACTTTCACATGGGTTTTCTCTTTATCAGTAAATAGATGGTACTGTGGACTGATAGAGACAACAATATCCACCACTTAGGGAACTGTCCTAAGTATTTTACATACATTAGCAGATTTATCATTTCCAATTTACAAAAAAAAAAAAAAAAAAAAAAACGAGGCTCGGTTTAGTTCGCAGTTAAGTAGGGATTCAAACCCAGGTGTTTAATTCCACAACTTACGCTTCTAACTGTTAAGCTATTTCACCTCTCTGCAGCCTGTATTGACAAGAGTCTCTGCCTAGGTTCCTCTACTTCCTCTTCCTCTTAAACAATGTTAGAGACTATCTGAAGCCCACAGTCCCTTTGTTTACAGGCCAGGGGTCCTCCAGCTTGTCAGGTTTATATAGCACTTTCAAATACAGACTGTCCTATAACACACACACACTTTAATTAGCATAGTTCTTATGTACAGTCATGCATTACATAATGATTCAGTCAACAGACTGCGTATACAATGGTAATCCCATAAGATTATAATACTGTATTTTTACTGTACCCCTTCTATGTTTAGATACATGAATATTTACCATCATATTACAGCTGCCTGTGGTATTCAGTACAGTAACATACTGCACAGGTTTGTAGCCTAGGAGTAACAGGCTCCACCATACAGCCTATGTGTGCAGTAGGCTATACCACATAGGTCTTTTTGAGTACACTCTATGATGTTTGCACAACGACGAAATTGCCTAATGATGCATTTCTCATAATGTATCATTGACATTAACTGATGTATGACTAATTAGTAAACAGGAAAATAATATCCTCATAAAATAGAAATTGTGACTGTTTATATGCAATTTTTTCTTAGCCTGTCAATACGTTCAGCACCTGAACATAGAATTCACTAACAGAATTGACTAGATTATTATACCAGATACCCATTAATCCTGCCTCTTTTTCCTATTGGCTTAGTTGAGTAATCATGCTCTGTCCTAGAAGCACATAGGGCTCACCCAGTTCTCCTAGGTTATTGTGTAAAAGAACAACCCAGAACCAGGATCCAGAGCCATCTATCTCAGACATCACTTGAGTCTGTGCAAAGTCGGCCAATGCTCCTCCACCTCTCTCTGCCTTTGTCTCCAGAACAAGTTGTTCTGTCAGTAACTCCTTTTTCAGTACTCCTCATTCCTACAAGCTGCAGGGTATGCCTGATTTCCAAGTACTGTCACACATTTTTCTCATTCAGGAAAGGGTATTTGAATGCAAATGAATGTGCTCTAATTAATACAGAAACACACACCATTGCAAACACTGGTATTAATATTATGATTCATAACAAATTAGTCCTGACAGCCCCAACCCTTATTTATACCCCTTTAGTCATGTTACCTTCACCTTTTAAGGTAAAGGCTGATAAGTACTGACTAGAATATGTATTTTCTAGGAATTCAACATGGCATTTCCAATGCGCTAAAGACCCTTATTAGGAATGTTACCGTTTTTCTTGGTACTCTGGACAAAGTTGCAGAGGTTTTGAGTGACCTACTCAAATCTATTTTCTTCCATACTCTATGATTTTTGTGTGCAATTTTACATAACCTCAACTTTTCCAAGTTTGTATACCCTGCATCATAGCAGAAACATTTGAATTAGCAGCACAACCAGAGGATTAAACTTTATCCAGTTACCTTAAGACTCACACGGTCCCTCTTCAACACTGAGTCATTGTGAGAACAGAATGAATTACTGCCTTTACTGTGTTTATATAGTCTGATATATAACTCAGTTTTCAGTTGCAAACAACACGCTGTAACTATGCAGAAAAGGAATTTTATTAAAGGACATGTGCTCACAGAATACCTGGGTGGGCCAGCACTTCAGGCTGGGAGACAATCACTCCCTTAGGCCGCTCCAGCTCACCCTGCTTCTGGTGACACCGCCAGCAGCACTGTGGCTCGTACTGCAGACAGCTGTGCTGCAGAACCCCGTCTATGCTGCAGGGAAAGCTGCATGTCTCTCCGCCATCCCTGCTGGAAACAGTTCTGTGGGAGACCCTCTCGTTCCCATGATGCTCTTCTGAATCAGTTACCCCTTTGATGTCCCTGAGAGGCTGGGCCTGGGACACACTGGCTTACTAGCTGCCAGGGGGACCCAGAGAGTGACTTTTTGACTTATACTTTGAGGAGGCAGAGTACATAAGGCTAGAAATTCCCGAAAAGCCAGAAGAATGTTCAAAAGGTACTGGACAGCCAGGGTACGGATTAAATTTTATCCAAGTCTCAGCAAATACTGATCCCTCAGAACCACACTGAGGCCCCCGATCCTCACAGCTTAATTCAGTATTCTTTCTGACATACATCAGTTCGACAACCTATATCCCCACTTTTTCTTTTTTTGGAGTGGGGGAACAAAGCCTCACTCTGTGGCCCGGCTAAAGTGCAGTGGTGACATCTCGGCTCACTGCAACCTCTGCCTCCTGGATTCAAGCAATTTCGTGCCTCAACCTCCCAAGTAGCTGGGATTACAGGTGTGCACCACCACACCCTGCTAATTATTTTTTTTTTAACAGAGACAGGGTTTCACCATGTTGGCCAGGTTGGTCTCGAACTCCTGAACTCAGAGGACCTACCTGCCTCAGCCTCCCAAAGTGCTAGGATTATAGTCATGAGCCACCGTGCCTGGCCTGAGCCACCGCACCAAGCCCCCATTTTCTAATACAATTTGATCTTATATGTTGATCAACATTTGAAACTATCCCCAAGGTTCCAAGGCGGCACTTATCAATGGGTGATA
Organism: Cacajao melanocephalus; assembly: GCA_963573385.1. NCBI lineage: Eukaryota > Metazoa > Chordata > Mammalia > Primates > Pitheciidae > Cacajao > Cacajao melanocephalus. The sequence continues at coordinate 9,342 of CAUYLG010017855.1, read as the reverse complement.
TCCCAGGGGGTAAGTATGAGCACGTGGGGATTTTGAGTTGCTGGACTAGGACATAGGTGCATCACAGATTTCTACAGATGGCCAGGTATGCCCGATCTCCAGGTCCCTGATGGTACTATCACATTTTTCTCATTCAGGAAAGGGTATCTGAATGCAAATGAATCTTCCCTAATTTATACAAAACTACATCATTGCAAACATTGGTATGATTGGTAACAGGTTAGTGATAATATTCCTCACAACAGATCCTTTCACTTAAGCATATTAATAGGCTACACTATGCATTTTTCTATCAAAAGTTTCTCCCTTCAATATGTTAATTACATCATCTAAATGAGAACTTTAGACATGCTAGGATACATCTGCATACATAATTTTTAACTACAGTTACATTTCCCCAGGAAACTCCTTAGTCATTCATTTCTAGTCTATTGCTTAGCACCTAAAAGTGACCTGATCTTTAAAATAGCATTCAAAGGCTTACATGGCCAAGCCCTGGACAATCTACCAGCCTCACTGTGCCCTTCACTCCTGGTGCCCGGAACACAAGGAACTTCTTTCTGTTCTTCCTATGATGCACCCTGCTCCTTCTACCACAGGGGTTTGATATGCTTTTCCCTCCATCCTCCACCTCAAGAATCCTGGGAGAACCTTCCTAGTGACCAGTCCCTGCCCCACCCCTGGGTCAGGTGCATTGTAGGACCACATGTCTCTCCCTCTTGGCATTACTGGTTGCTATACTTTTGCAGATATGCTTATAATCACCTGATGAACACCACTCCTAAAGCATAAGCTCCAAGAGAGTAGGAACTGTGTGTCTTTTTGCTCACTGCTTTGTTCCAAGTACAAGTAGGGTTTCTAGCCCACAGTAGAGGGTAAAAACCATCTGATGTGCAAATGAATGGGTTTATGCATTGGAGTGATTGATTTCACCCATTTGTTTATTTGTTTGCTTGATTTAACTCAGAGTTTCAAACTAACTGACCGTTCTCTCAAAGGTGACAATGTCTCCATTTCATAGATGGGGAAACTGAAGCAGTGTTATTAAATACTTGCTAATAAAGTCACATGGCTAGCACATACCAGAGATAGCTTGGCCTACAGCAACTCTACTCATTAGTGCCACCCTGTGGGCACACCATCCTCTGCCAGATGCTCAAATGAAATTGCAGAAAAAAGCAAGCCCACAGTTCTGGCCCCAGGAAGCTTACTTGTGAATTGCCAAACTTTAAGCAAAAGCAGAATCACTCATTTCCTTTATTTATTTTATTTTTTAAAAAAGGTGTTGCCACTCAATCTGCTAAGACCCCAAAGAATGACAAGATAGCCAGGGAAATTATGATGTTGAGAATGGTGATGGCTAACAGCCATTGTGTTAATGCTGGGCACCATTCTAAGCACTGTAAGTGTACTGTGTTATTTAGTCCTCAACCCCCTATGAAATAGGTATTATTATGAATCTTCATTTTACAGATGAGGAAAGTAAAGCATGGAGCTGTAAAGCTAGTCACACAGTCAAAAGTAATGCAATGAGCACACAAACCCAGGTAGTCTGCCATGGGAGCCTGAGGTGCAAAACTGCAAGAAACCACACAGCACACTGCAGGGGAGTGCCTGACGCTTCCAAGGGAGTCTGCGCTGGGTGCTGAGCCAGCCTACGCAGGAGGAAGGTGTGATGCCTGCAATAAAGGAAAGGAGGATGAAGGAGCCTCTTCATTCTTGGGAGGGGGTGATGAGGGCGGGGCTAAAAGTTCCAATTCTCTTATCACGTGGTTGGTTATCCTAGCATCCAGCCCTCATCCTGATGCCATCCAGAAGCCCACAGAGAGTTGCCTCATTAGAACATAAGATGCTCTGATCACCCAGAGAACAGAAAGTTTAACGAGTCTGCTCAAGGGGGCAAAAGCTGTTAGTTAAGTCTGGAAAAGAAAAGGCAGCTGAATTTGTGACCAAGAAGGCAGGAGAGTAAGAAAACTTCAGTAAGAAAAAAGTAAAAAAAACTGCAGTAAGAAAACTGCCTTTTCATTGTTTTCAAATTGTGTTTTGATTCAGTACTCCTGGAGGACACGCTGAAATGAGGAAGAAATGAAAGGTGAGATTCACAGTGGAAGGAAGGTGAAAGATGAGGGGCCTCCATTATGGTGTCCATCAAAGGAATAAGGAAAACAGGGCACGTTCAATTCGTGTTTAATAGGAGCAACTGACAGAGCTAGGGACCTAAACGGGTGTGGGACTGAGGAAGGAAGAAATCTCCAGCATAATCCCAAGGCTTCTGCCTTGGTGTGATCCCTCTCCATGAAACAGGGAGAAGAGTAGGGCTGAGGAAGAAGAAGGTAGATAATGAGTTCTGCTGGGGCAAGCCGATAAGGTGCCACCTCATAAGCTAATAAGATGGTTGTTGATGATTCAACCAGGTAGTTACAAACAGAATAGAACACCCAGCATCTCTCTAAGGGAGGTGGACAGATGGCACTGTCACCTAGACCAGCACTGTCCAAGAGAACGTTCTGTGATGATGGAAAAGTCCTGCACTGTCCAATATCAAGTAGCCACATGACGCCATTGGGCACTTAAGATGTGACTATTGCAACTGAGGAATTTCATTTGTAATGATTAAGATAGGACAAAACCAAAGTGTTTTCCTCTCTCACAGTCAACACAGGGTTTTTATGGCGGCTTCCTTATATAGGCATGATTGACTACATCCCTGGCCACTGGTGATCAACTCAACCTTCAGTTCCCCTCCCTTTGCTAAAGGTGGGAGGTGGTGATTAGGGTGGGGGCTAAAGTTCTAACCCTCTTATCACATGGTTGGTTATCCTGGCACCCAACCCCCATCCTGATGCTATCCAGAAGCCCACCAAGAGTTGCCTCATTAGAACAAAAGATGCTCTGATCACTCAGGAAATTCCAAGGGATTTAAGAACTCTGTATCAGGAACTGGGGTAAAAGACCAACTATCAGGGCAAAATATTCTCTTAGTGCCCCTATCTCAGGGTTTCAAGCTCTGTGCTTGAAACTGGGAGGCAGAGACCAAAGATATATTTCATATTATTTCACAAGATCACTGTAATTTTGTGGAGTTTCAATAGTTTAAATAGCCATGAGTGATTAACAGCTACTGTATCGGCTGGCACAGATCTAGACAACAGAAGCTGCTCTCTAATATTAGAAACAGCAAGGTTGCTTAGCAGAGGCTGTTGAGACTGGAAGGGACCTCAGAGTTTATATGGTATAATTCTCTCATCTCACATATAAGAAGACTAAGGCCCAAACAGAAACAACACACAAAACCACTGCAGCAAGAGACGTAAGGCAGTCTAGAGTGCTGGTCTTCTGCATCTGATCCGATGCCCTTTCCATTCCACAGGCTGCTTCTGTCACTGATGGAAACATAGTTCTAATTTTGTTTAATGCTGGTATGTGGAATTGATACAGCTTATAGGCAAAGCTAACTAAAGATGATGCACTCTCCCTGTTGAGCTAGGCATCTCCAATGTCCATCGGGTAAGTAAGCCACTCTGGTTAGTTTATTAAGGAAGGTTAGGCAGTTTGCACAACCTCTGAGAGGGCCCAAGAGCCAGCCTCAGAGGTGATACAGTCAGGAACTGTTGACAAATTATACCACCAACTCCTCCAGTGGGGACCTAACCATGTCTGCCACTGGGCTCAGGGAAAGGGGCTCCCCATCTCCAGTGCTGGGTGTAGGACTCCACCCCAGGACCTCTGACCCTGCAAGCTGGGTGTCACCACTACGACGCTCACCAGAATGCATTCCACGTCCCACCTCTGCCCACCTACCATTCTCTTCAGAATCTAATCTCAGGCACAGGGGATCTGAGACTCTTCCTGCAAGGAAGGACAAAACGTTTATGGCTTCTACCAGATGCAGCAACCTCATCAGGCAGAAAGATTCCCATGCATTAGGAAGAGAATTCAAAAGAAGGCAGCAACAACACTTAACAAATGGCCTGTCAAGTAAATAACCCCTCTGCACTGGTCTAAGGCCATGGATCTCACAGCCCATCTTGCTAAGCAGCATTCCTGACTCAGAGCTTTTTACATTTAAAACTATGTCTCTACATTGCAGGTATCCCAAATAAGTCACAGAGGCTCTTTTTAATGTTTTTAAAAGATAAACTTATTCACAGGAACATCTGTATTGATAAAGCTACATATGGTGGGAACTAAATTATGCATCTCAATTCTCAAGGGTGGAGAGTTTTTCTTAGCTTTCTTTTTAAATCTGGATTTTCTCATTAATAAACTCAAATATAGCACAGTCAGGAAGATGAATAATTCTAAGAAGTTCTTCCTCAAAAGTGGTAATAGCAAGATCAGGGTGAGGAGTGAATCTGAGAAATCTTCTAAAACTAAATATTAGTGAAAAGTAGAGCACAACCATCAAGGCCCTTCTGTTGTAAAATTCTGTGACGATAAGAAAAGGACTACGAAGCACTCCAAGTGTTTGCATCTGAAGGACAAGGAATGTCGTCTTGGACATTGACATTTCGGACACTGACATCTAGGATATTGACATCTTGGACATTGACAGGACTGTGATGGGGAAAGCCTGGCAGGGGAATTAATTTTTGACAAGAAACGAAAAACACACCAACACATTATGCAACCGATGTCATTGGCAGTCCCAGAGAAGCAGCCAGCCTTGTGCATTTAGGGGGTCTCTGTGTCCTAAGGGGGGCTGACATCCAAGGGGAGTGGGCATCGACACACGAGTGCTGAGGGCTAAGAACGGGGCCTTCAGAGACCTCACTAACCAACCGCCAAGCAAGAGAGAAGAACCGGTGAAGGGGCTGAAGCCCAGGTTTGCTGAGTGGCCAGAACACAAGACGGGTACTTGTCACCTGGGAAAACTGCAAACCTCTACCCCAAGTGCACTTCCCAGCCCTGACCCGAACTCCCCTCAGCTGCCCGCACTTCTGGAGAGAGCCTACTGCCACGATTCACCCTCAATGAACTGCCTCCAAGTTAATGTTCGCATGCATAATTACATATTTTAGAGCACATCAGGCAAGCAGAAATTAACGGGTATTTTAGGTCTATTGTTGCTCAACCACAAAGCAGCTTTCACAGCAGCTGTCCGAGAAACCCCAAGTAGCAGGACAGACCTGAGCCAGCAGGCCCCAGCTCACGGTGCAGAGCACACTCACGGTTGAGGCTCAAAAACCCCAATTCTCCAGATTCCCAGCTAAGTCTGTCAGAGTGACTTCTGGGAATGTAAATCAGATCATGTCATTCCCCTACTTAAAACCCTTCAAGGGCTCCTCTCACATTCAAAATGGAGCCCAATCCTCATCACAGTCTGGCTGTTCCCTCCTCCTCCAGCCTCATGGAGGACTCCTTGCTCCTGTACCGGTCAGCCCCGGGCTCCCCTTCTGTTTCTCAAGCATGCTTCTTTGCTACTCAGGGGCTTGCACTTCCCTCTGCCTTGAACAGTCCAGCCCTGGCCCTTTCCCCAGCTACCCCTTCCTCCTCACTCATCTCTGTGTTGCCCACTGCCTCAGAGAGGGCCTTCCCGCCCAGTCCTTCAAACACGGCACTCACACCTGCACCCTCCAGCACATCAAGGCAATGATAGTGCTTGTTTACTCGGGTTCTTTTTATTCTTCTATTTTAAAAACAACTTTATGGTAGAAACACTTAACATGATATCTAACCTGTTGACAGTTTAAGTGCACCATACAGTACTGAAAACCACAGGCACACGCTGTACAATGGATCCCCAGAACTTAGGCATCTCGCCTACCTGAAACTTTACACCTAATGATTAGCGACTCCTTCCTCCCCGACCCCCTGGCAACCATCACTGTATTTTTGTTTTTGCTTCTCTGAGTTTTAGATACCTCATAAAAGTGGATTCACGCAGTTTCCATTCTTCTGTGAATAGTGTATTTCACTTAGCTCACGTCCTCCACGCTCACCCATGTCATCACACACTGCTTGTTTTCTCATTTACCCACTGGGATGTGAGCTAAGAGAGGGCAGGGACATTGTCCATCTTGTTACTGCTTTGATCCTGGCACGTAGAATAGTGCTTAGGGCACTTAATTTGGTATAAAAATAAATGGGTTAAATGAAAAGAAAATTAGATGGTTACTAAGTCCTTTTACATTTTTTAAAAATAAACTTTATCTAAACATTTTAGGCGCCCTCTAGACATTAGATGCTGTGGGGTACTATGGGGACAATGCAGATGAGTCAGACCCTGTTCGCTGTCTAGGAGGGGACTGCAACACACACACACACACACACACACACACACACACACACACACAGTTACTTTATTTAAAGCTGAGGTCCCAAAGTCCCCTGGGCATCAAAGTCACTGGAAGTGATTCACAATTATACCGATTTCTGGGCTCTACCCGAATCTACTTAGCCTAATCCCCAGAATTAGAGCTTGGGGATCTGGAAGATTCCCAGGATCCAGGAGGCTCGAGAGGCAGTGTTATGGAGGTAGAGAGAGGAAGGCTGCATGGAGGAGGCAGCATCTGAGATGGCCCGAGAGAGCAGAATTTGGATGTGCACTAATGGGGGAAGTATGGGCACTTCTGAAATAGAGAACAAAGACACCAGGAGATGCTAAGTCAGGGCCAAAAAGCAGCATTTCATCCCATGTGGCAGTGGCACAAGGGGAATCATGGTGAGGTGAGATGGAAAGGTAGCCTAAAGACCCACTGTGGTGGGCCCAGGACAAGGGGTGGGATAAAATCTGATTGTGAGGAGGGAGGACCAGCATCAGGACTAGGTTTCTGTGAAACTCATGTGTGGCCATAAGCAAAGTGGAAGAAGAGCCATGAAAGGTGAGGGGACTGGAGGAGGCTCCAACAACCTGGTCGGAAAGAAAAGGAAGAGCTGAGTAATAACTAACATCTGCATGGACTGTTATGGCCCGAAAATCACTTTTAACACACTTCATCCCATTCAAGCCTGGCAAACAACTTTCTTGAGCCAGAAATTGTGATTTCCAATTTACAGATAAGTAGTTAAGGTCTTAGAAAGATTACATGAGTTATCTAAAGTCACGGGTAGAATAAGTGCATGCCAGGACCTGAATCCTGTTACTCTGATTCCAGAGGTAATGTGGGATTGGAGGTGGGGGCAGGGAGATAAAAATAGCCTTGAGTTTCCATCATTTCCAGGCACAGAGCTGAGTGGTTAGCGTATATTAAAATTCATCACAGCACTGAGATAAGAAGCCCAGTTTACAGACAAAGGTGCCTATTATTCTTTTCCTCTAGAAACAGAGAGGAAGGGGTGGATGTGAGAGACGTTAAGCAGACAAAGCCAATGTGATGTGGAAAATGACTGGGTGTGGGAGCAATGATGGAAGGGGACACCCAGCCTCATGAGAGACAGCAGACTTGTCTCCAGCACCCTACCTGCATTTTCATTAACTGCCTCTCTGGAGCCTGTTTTGGTTACCTGGGTCTCTTCATTCACATGTTCTTCACCTTTTATTTAAAACACTTTAGTACAGGAATAACACACAGATCCTTAGCTTCTTTCTGGTGAAATCAAAGAAAGATTTAACAGAAACTGATACTGCAGTTGCTTCAAAGGAGATGAGTTTGCATCAGGCAGGGATAAAAGAGTCTTGGGGACTCCTCCCAGGTGTCATTTCTCCCTGCTGGTTGCCACTAGAAGATGATCTGGAATGCCTAATTAGGGCCACAAAGACACACACTTCAGACTCACCTCAGGTGAAAGCAGTGTTTTAATAAGCTCACTTTTTATATCACTATTAAAAACTGTTTACTTAAACAGAAATCGACCTTTATGTTACATTTACAAAATAGAAAAATTAAAACCCTATGTAACAAAGCAAGTATTTTTGCCTCTGAGTTACCACCTCTGTGTGTTTAAAAAGATATACATAATGGCTTCATCTTTCTTTCCTGGTGGACATAGATCATGCATGTGTTTTAGCTGGTTTTAAACTGCTAGACTGAATACAGATGCAATTAACTTCCCAATACCATCTAGGTCTTACTTCTTTAAATTCTGTTTCCAGTGTAGCTCAGAGCCAAAACAGGTCTAAATGGTCCTAAGGGGACACCAAAAAGAGAGTGGCTCATCCCCAGCTCTCTTCCTTCTCAGGGGGAGTGCATTAGCCTGAATTAATCCTTTATTTGACCACCTCACTTCTTAAAGGTGCAAGTAAGATTTTTTTGAACATTTCAGACATCACACAATCCAAGAAATACTTCAAATGACGATGAGCAGAATTCTTCATTAACACCAGGAAAGCTACAATTAACTACAGCAAATGTGGTGGTAGACTTGTGGTATCCGAGATCAAGAAAGCTAAAAATTACCCTGTGATTCATAAAACTCAAAATGTCAATAATTTTTAGCCCAAATAATACTTCTGTTCTGCTGTAGGGCTAGTTTTATCAAAGGGTCAGGTATAGGGTATCAACAAGGAAAGGCCAAAAGCAGGTAATATCATTTATGACCGTTTCAGAATTCAGTAAGCCACCAACTCATATATTGCTGAAATTTGCTGCCCTTCTGGCCAAAGACACTCTAGACTCCATGGAATGCCTGAACCAACAGCCTCCAGAAGAACAAAAGACACTACGGGAAGTGAGCAGCTGTCCTGTTCTACTTTCTCTCCCATCAGAACTAAATCATGCTTCAAAAGGGTACAACACAATAAGAGAAGAGGACTTCAACACTCCACTTTCAACAACGGACAGATCATCTAGACAGAAAATCAACAAAGAAACACTGGACTTAAACTGCACTTTAGACCAAATGGACCTAACAGACATCCACAGAACATTCCAACCAACAGCTGCAGAATACACATTCTTCTCAACTGCACATGAAACATTCTCCAGGGTAGAGAGAGTGCCAGGCCACAAAACAAGTCGTAACAAACTTAAGAATATAGAGAATTATACCAAGTATTTTTTAGAACTACAATGGCATAAAACTAGAAATAAACAGGAAAAACTTTAGAAATTTGACAAATACATGGAAATTAAACAACATGCTCCTAAATCATCAAGGAGTCAATGAAGAAATTTAAAGAGAAATTTCTAGATATTCTTAAGGTGAATAAGAATGAAGACACATCGCACCAAAATCTATGGGTGATGGCTCTCAGAAGGAAGTTCATAGCAATAAATGCCTAAATCAAAAAAGAAAGATTTCTGACAAACAACCTAACCATGTACATGACAAAAAAAAAAAAAAAAAAAAAAAAAAAAAAAAAAAAAAATTGTATAAAAAAATTATAAATACCAAAAAATAAAAAAAATAAAATAAATTAAGAAAAAAAAAAAAAAAAAAAAAAAAAAAAAAAAAAATTTT
>CAUYLG010017854.1:0-10534 GCA_963573385.1 Cacajao melanocephalus | reverse complement strand
GCTCCTCCGCCGGGAATCTCCTAGTCTGTGGGCAACAAAAATTCGTCTGAAAGTGCGGCGTCCACTCGCTCTCTGCGCTTTCACTGGGAGCTACAATCCTGAGCTGTTGTTAATCGGCCATCTTGGATCTCTCTCCCTATTCTTTTTTTTTAATTGGCAGTTATATTGATTTGAAATGCTCTGGTCTAGCGTCAGTTTACCTCTAAAGTCTCATCTTGCTATTATTACTTCCCACATATATAGGATACTCAAACAATACCACACTGAATGAACAAACGAACAGATTAATGATACTTCAGAGATTTCATAAAGATGCTGAAATTGTGTTGTCTGAAAAACCCAAGAAGTTGGAAAATAGAAGAAATGATTAGATTTGCCAGACAGACTAAATAAATACAAACTTCACAAGCAACCTGTGTCTGTTATCTTTAGCCACGTAACAAATCGCTTCCAAAGTTTAGTGGCTAAAAACAACACGATTTCTTATTTCTCATGAATCTGTGAGTTAGCTGGTTGGTCCCTCAATGGTTTCACCTGCGCTCACTCACACAGCTGCATTCAGCTAAAACAAAAGGGCTGTGATGGCCTCTCTCAAATGCCTGGTGGTTGGTGTTGGCTGTTGGCTAAGCGTCTCAGCTGTTCTCCAGGCGGCCTCTCATTTTCCAGCAAGCTGGATAGGCCTCTTCCATGCAGTTTTAGGACAGCATCCAAGAGAGCAAAGGTGCAAGCTCTCTGAGCTTTGAAGTACACACTATGTCATTTCAGGCAAAGCAAATCACAAGACTAGCCAAGACTCAATGAGTGGGAAATACAATCTACCCCAGGTTTCTCAGTAATCAGCTTAACAATCCTCCTGGTCTCACTGATTATCCCTCCTATATTCTACTGCCCTTCATTTTTCCTTTGTCCTTTCTACTGTAGCATGTGTAATCTAAGAATGATGGGCAGGTATGTTCTTGATACAGTGAGACACAGAAGAAGTAGAAAAACAAGGAGGCTTTTTAAAAACAAAATAACAACAACAACTAAAAAACAACTATCAAATGAAAGCTGGGTTAGCTAGGAATTTCTAATGTTGGATATTGACACCCTTCATTTGAAGAATGGGTATCTGAGCTTGGATACTGCACAACTTTGCCAACAGTTTGGTTTTTACTCACCTGGAGGAGAGAATGGCCTTGAGCCCTGGGGCAAACACTGTCTTTGCAAGTACTGACTCCAGATTTCTCTTTTCTTAGAAGTCTCCCTCACTCAGACTTACCCTCTTGATATCCTGTGTGTTCTCAAAGATCTGTAATTGACCTCACTTCTTGTTTTATAGCCTGTCATAAGTTAATCTCCAATAAATACTGTACCACAAGTACAGCTAAGGAAAGTTTGTGCACAGCCTAATGAAGTGCGCCTGTTACTCTGCTCACTAATCAGCTACAATTTTTCCTATGGCTGTGATAAAAGAACAGATTTAGCACAAAACTCTGAAAACCAGGGACAAGGCAAAAGCAAAATGGGTATACTTGTCAAGTACCTTCACAATAATCTTCAGGTTATTTAATACATTTTGTTTTAAGCAGTCTGTCCCAATTACTGAAAATGCTAGAGTCTCTGTCATCGAACCATATCACAGATGTTCAGTTGTGAATTCCTGATCCAATATTGATCTTCCCTTTAAATTAGTTCAACTTCCAAATAAATCAGTTGAAATGGTAAATTCTCAAAGTATGTATTTCTCTTTTGTTTATGCAATGCATAAAGAGGAAATTTAAGAAATGAATACAAGTTTGAATCAGATAGTCTTTATTAATTTAGCTTTCATTTATTCAACAAATATTTTTCTATTATTTACTTTTGTTAAGTATTTAGTAAGCACCAACTCTGTGTCAGGCTCTCTTCTAGGTGATAAAGGAGCAATAGTGTACAAAACAAAGTTCTTGCCCTCTTGGATCTGACTTCCTATGTGAAAGACTATGTGGAAGATATACAAATCAATCAGTCACTTGGATTCCAGCCTTTAGGTACTTTCAGAGACTGGCTAGACAATGACAAATGCCACAAGAGAAAAATACACACATACTATAGGCCTTTAGAAGAAGCTGTAATTGCTTCCAAGATGCAGAACCAGAAAAAGGTTTGATATGGTTTTGATCTGTGGCTCTGCCTAAATCACATGTCAAATTGTGATCCTCAGTGTTGGAGGAGGGGCCATGTGGGAGGTGATTGAATCAAGGGATAGCATTTCCCCCTTGCTGTTCTCTTGATAGTGAGTAAGTTCTCATGAAATCTGGTTGTTTAAAAATGTGTATCATCTCCCCCTTCTCTCTCTCTTCCTTTTGCTTTGGCCATATAAGACGTGCCTCCTTCCTTTTCACCTTCTGCCAGGATTGTAAGTTTGCTGAGGATTCCCCAGCCATGCTTCCTGTACAGCCTGCAGAACTGTGAGTCAATTAAATGCCTTCTCTTTATAAATTACCTAGTCTCAGGTAGCTCTTTATAGCAATGTGAGAATGGACTAATACAAGGTTCAAGCCCTTGAGCTGGACTTAAGGAATGAATAAAACTCACACCTGCAAATGAGATTAGAAGAAGCTCAGAGGACAAGAGAAGACCATGAGCAAAGATACACAAGTAGGGAGTTAAACTTATGATTCTGTGTGACTGCAGAGCTGGTTCCAAGAAGGGGAATTGTGGAAAAGAAAATGAAAAGGTAAGTTACAGCCCAGGACCAGATAAAACCTTCGAGGCTTTGAAAACTCAAACTGAAATGATTTCCCACCCACCATGAAATAGATTATTACAAACAATACAAGACAAAAGCTTTCAGTTTTCCCCACAAAATTCTGATATTTCCCCTGACAACTTTAGTATTAGTCTGACTCCATTTTTCACGTGGAACTGCAGACATCATTTCAGTTCAATTATTCCTTCTTCCCCTCTGCCCCCCTCTTCTGGGCAAGCTGATAAGAAAGCCTAGGTGCTCTTTCCTGTGGCACCAGCAAGGAGCTGAAACCATGAAGGATCCCTCACCTTGATTTTTCTCTTAACCACCTTTAAAACCCCAGGAAAGTCCTCTTTCCCTGCTAGCTCAAACCATTTTGGACCTGCCTGAGAGGTTAATAATAAATCTTTTCATACATTGTGTGTGTGGTGCCATAAGTCTTGCTATCTGAACCAAATTTGGAATGAGGGCCCATTCTGTATCTACAAAGTGGCTGCTATAACTATTTTAATGCTCTTTGTAAAAAGGTGATATTCTTTCAATACAATTCAGGGCCTCTGCTCTGGCCTGATTATTGAGACATCCAAGACCATTGGCAGCAACCTGAAGGCAGATCGTAGAGGGTCCTACATGCTAAAACCATTAGAATATTAACGTTTTCTCTGTAGCTAAAGGACACATGTTTCTCGTAGGTAAGTAAAATACCTGAAGATCATGTTTACCCTAAATACATAATAGAGAGTAACTGAAAGAATATTTTAGTAAGAGTTGTTTCAATGACAGCAGACATTTGAGAGTATGCAAGTAAATTTGAAAAAAGAGATATGTACTCTAGCTATAATGAGTAGTAGTGAAAATTTGAGCAACTTTTATTTAATAATTGTTTATCAAGAATTTACCACACACAGTGCACTCTGCTTATCTCTGTAGGATGTAGAAATAGATTATTTTCTTCCTGTAGTTCTTCATATGCAGACCTAACACATGCATTCAAACAGGTGCATGTCAGGTGGTTAATTGGCCTAACCAAAACTGAAATGAATCTAAGAATGATGAAAATGAATTAATTGTCACTTAGCCCATAATGAGTCACTTATATTCAAGCCATTCATGGAGTATTAGTCTCTATTCTGTAATACATTTCATGTACAAGTCATTCCTTGGCAAAAACAAATGGCATTGAAATTTCTAAAAGCTGATAATTCTGGATGATGAATAGCATTCTTCTAAACTAACAAATAAAATCTAATATGATGCTAGAAACATCATTCTCATAATTGAATATATGACAATCATACTCAGTATTTTATCATTGGTGGTATGTTACATCTTATCGAGAATTTCCTGGTTCTATGAAATAAACCAACATCACCTTTTAAAATATAAAAAATTTTAAATTATTCTCTAATAATGCAATCTGAAAAATAGATTGCCCAGAGGGTGGATCCAAGATGGACGCATATGAACAGCTCTGGAGTGCAGCTTCCAGCAAGAACAATGCAGAGGGTGAGCAATCACCACATTTCCAAACCAGTTATTACTAACCACAGACCAGGAGATTCCCGAGCTGAAAAGTGCCATGAGTTTCCAGTATGGCTGTTTCAGCCAGCGCAGCAGGTCTCCGCATAAAAACTCACACAAATCTGGGCAGTTGTTTCAACTGGCCCTTGGAACACCTGGGAGACAGAGCCACCCATTCAACTGAAAAAAAGGGAGCTGAAACAGGGAGCCAGGTGATCTGGCTTGGCAGGTCCCACCCCCACAAAGACCAGCAATCTGAAATGCTTCAGATTGAGAGTTTTACAGCAAGTGCAGCTGGACCCAGGACAGTCCAGCTCTGTGGTGGGGAGGGAATCCACCATTACTGAGGCAGGCCACAACTACTGAGGCAGTCCGCCACTACCAAGGCAGTCTGCCATTACTGAAGCAGGCCACCACTACCGAGGCAGTCCGCCACTACCAAGGCAGTCTGCCATTACTGAGGCAGTCCACCAATACTGAGGCAGTCTGCCATTACTGAGGCAGACCACCATTACTAAGGCAGTTCTAACTATACCTCTATAAACAAAACCACAAGGAAGTTCATGCAGCAGCTGGGCAGAGCCCACGGTAGCTCAGCAACACCTCTGCTGGCAGACTGTGACTAGACTACCTCCTAGCTGGGCAGGGCATCTCTGAAAAAAGGCAGCAACATGTCAGGAACTTATAAATAAAGCCCCATCTTCCCAGGACAGAGCATCTGGGAAAAAACGGCATTCATGAGTTCTGCTGCAGCAGATTTAAACATACCTGCCCAACACCTCTGAACAAAACAACAGAGCTCACAGCTCAGCACTTGAGCTCCTATAAGGGTCAGATTGTCTCCTCAAGCAGCTCCCTGACCCCTGTATATCCAAAGAGTCACCTCATAAAGCAGAGCTCAGGCTGACATCTGGCAGGTATCCTTCAGGGACAAAGATAACAGAAGAAAAAACTGGCAGAAACCCTTACTGTTCTGCAGCTGCCACAGGTGATCCCCAGGCAAGCAGGGTCTGGAGTGGACCTCCAGCAGTCCTACAGCAGAGGGGCCTGACTGTTAGAAAGAAAACTAAGAAAAAGAAAGAAAGAACTTCATCATCAACAAAAAGGATATCCACTCAGAGACCCCATCTGAAAGTCAGCAACTACAAAGACCACAGGTAGATAAATCCACGAAGATGGGAAGAAACCAGTGCAAAAAGGATGAAAACATCCCAAACCAGAATGCCTCTCCTCCTCCAAGGGATCACAACTCCTCACCACCAAGAGAACAAAATTGGGTGGAAAATGAGTGTGATGAATTGACAGAAACAGGCTTCAGAAGGTGGGTAATAACAAACTTATCAGAGGTAAAAGAACATGTTCTAACCCAATGCAAAGAAACTAAGAACCTTGAAAAAAGGTTTGATGAAATGCTAACAAGAAAAAACAGCTTAGAGAAGAATATCAATGACCTGATGGAGCTGAAAAACACAACATGAGAACTTCGTGAAGCATATACAAGTTTCAATAGCCACACTGACCAAGCAGAAGAAAGGATATGAGAGATTGAAGATTAACTCAATGAAATTAAACAAGAAGGCAAGATTAGAGAAAAAAGAGTGAAAAGAAATGAACAAAGCCTCCAAGAAATATAGGATTATATGAAAAGACCAAATCTGCATTTGATAAGTGTACCTGAATGTGATGGAGAGAATGAATCCAAGCTGGAAAACACTCTTCAGAATTTTATCCAGCAGAACTTCCCCAACCTAGCAAGGCAGGCCAATATTCAAGTCCAGGAAATACAGAGAACACCACAAAGATATTCCTCAAGAAGAGCAACCCCAAGGCACATAATCATCAGTATTCACCAGGGTTGAAATGAAGCAAAAAATGCTAAGGGCAGGCAGAGAAAAAGGTCGGGTTACCCACAAAGGGAAGCCCACCAGACTCAAAGCGGATCTCTTGGCAGAAACCCTACAAGCCAGAAGAGAGTGAGGGCCAATATTCAACATCCTTTGAGAAAAGAACTTTCAACCTAGAATTTCATTTCCAGTCAAACTAAGCTTCATAAGCGAAGGAGAAATAAAATCCTTTACAAACAAGGAGTTGCTGAGAGATTTCATCACCACCAGGCCTGCCTTACAAGAGCTCCTGAAAGAAGCACCAAATGTAGAAAGGAACAAGCAGTACCAGCCACTCCAAAACAGTAACAAAATGGTAAACAGCATCAACACAATGAAGAAACGGAATCAAATAATGGACAAAACAATCAGCTAGCATCAAAATGGCAGGATCAAATACACACATAACAATATTAACCTTAAATGTAAATGGGCTAAATGCCCCAATCAAAAGACACAGACTGGCAAATTGGATAAAAAGTCAAAACCCATCAGTGTGCTGTATCCAGGAAACCCATCTCACATGCAAGGACACACATAGGCTCAAAATAAAGGGATGGAGGAAGATTTACCAAGCAAATGGAGAGCACAAAAAAAAAAAAAAAAAAAAAAAAAGCAGGAGTTGCAATCCTAGTCTCAGATAAAATAGACTTTAAACCAAAAAAGATAAAAAGAGACAAAGAAGGGCATTATAGAATGGTAAAAGGATCGATGCAACAAGACGAGCTAACGATCCTAAATATATACGCACCCAATACAGGAGCACCCAGATACATAGGGCAAGTTCTTAATGACTTACAAAGAGACTTAGACTCCCATACAATAATAGTGGGAGACTTTAACACTCCACTGTCAATATTAGACAGATCAATGAGAGAAAATTAAAAAGGATATCCAGGACTTGAACTCAGATCTGGACCAAGCAAACCTAATAGACATCTACAAAACTCTCCACCCCAAATCCACAGAATATACATTTTTCTCAGCACCACATGACAACTACTCTAAAATTGACTACATAATTTGAAGTAAGTCACTCCTCAGCAAATGCAGAAGAATGGAAATCATAACAAAGAGTCTCTCAGACCACAGTGCAATCAAATTAGATCTTAGGATTAAGAAACTAACTCAAAACTTCACAACTTCATGGAAACTAAACAACTGGCTTTTGAATGTTGACTGGATAAACAATGAAATGAAGGCAGAAATATAGATGTTCTTTGAAACCAACGAGAATGAAGACACAACGTACCAGAATCTCTGGGACACATTTAAAGTAGTAGCTAGAGGAAGTTTTACAGCAATAAATGCCCACGTGAGAAGCAAGGAAAGATCTAAAACCAACACCCTACCATCAAAACTGAAAGAGCTACAGGAGCAAGATAAAAAAAACTAACTCAAAAGCTAGCAGAAGACAAGAAATAACTAAGATCACAGCAGAACTGAGGGAGACAGAGACATTAAAAAAAACCCTTCAAAAAAAATCAATAAATCCAGGAGTTGTTTTTTTTTTTGAAAAGATCAACAAAATAGACTGCTAGCCAGATAAATAAAAAAGAAAAGAGAGAAGAATCAAATAGATGCAATAAAAAACGATGAAGGGGATATCACCACCAATTCTACAGAAATACGAACTACCATCAGGGATTACTACAAACAACTCTATGCACATAAACCATTAAACCTGGAAGAAATGGATAAATTCCTGGACACTTACGCCCTCCCAAGTCTAAACCAGGAAGAAGATGAAACCCTGAATAGACCAATAACAAGGGCTGATGTTGAGGCAGCAATTAACAGCTTACCAACCAAAAAGAGCCCAGGTCTAGATGGGTTAACAGCCGAATTCTACCAGACATACAAAGAGGACCTGGTACCACTCCTTCTGAAACTATTCCAAACAATCCAAAAAAGAGGGAATATTTCCCAAATCATTTTATGAGACCAACATCTTCCTGATACCAAAACCTGGCAGAGACTCAACAAAAAAAGAAAACTTCAGGCCAATATCCATGATGAACTTAGATGCAAAAATCTTCAATAAAATACTGGCAAACTGATTGCAACAGCACATCAAAAAGCGTATCCATCACAATCAAGTAGGCTTCATCCCTCGGATGCAAGGCTGATTCAACATATGCAAGTCCATAAATGTAATCCAGCACATAACAGAATCAAAGACAAAAACCACATGATTATCTCAATAGATGCACAGAAAGCCTTTGAAAAAATTCAATAGCCCTTTATGCTAAAAGCTCTCAATAAACTAGGTATCGATGGAACGTATCTCAAAATAATAAAAGGTATTTATCACAAACCCACAGCCAATATCATACTGAATGGACAAAAACTGGAAGCATTCCCTTTGAAATCTGGCACTAGACAAGGATGCCCTCTCTCACCACTCCTATTCAATATAGTATTGGAAGTTCTAGCCAGGGCAATCAGGCAAGAAATAGAAATAAAGGTATTCAATTAGGAAAGAAGGAAGTCAAATTGTCTCTATTTGCAGACATGATTGTGTATTTAGAAGACTCCATCGTCTCAGCCCAAAATCTCCTTAAACTGATAAGCAACTTCAGCAAAGTCTCAGGATACAAAATCAATGTGCAGAAATCACAAGCATTCCTATACACCAATAACAGACTAATAGAGAGCCAAATCAAGAACAAACTGCCATTTATAATTGCTACAAAGAGAATGAAATACCTAGGAATATAACTAAGAAAGGATGTAAAGGACCTCTTCAAAGAGAACTACAAACCACTGCTCAAGGAAATAACAGAGGACACAAACAAATGGAAAAACATTCCATGCTCACGGTTAGGAAGAATCAATATTGTGAAAATGGCCATACTGCCCAAAGTAATTTATAGCTTTAACACTATGCCCATCAAGCTACCTATGATCCTCTTCAAAGAACTGGAAAAACCACTTTAAACATCATATGGAACCAAAAGAGAGCCCACATAGCCAAGATAATTCTAAGCAAAAAGAACAAAGCTGGAGGCATCACGCTACCTGACTTCAAACTATATTACAAGGCTACAGCAATCAAAACAGCATGGTACTGGTACCAAAACAGAGATATAGACCAATGGAACAGAACAGAGGCCTGGGAGGCAACACCACACATCAAGAACCATCTGATCTTTGCAAACCTGACAAAAGCAATGGGGAAAGGATTCCCTGTTTAATAAATGATGTTGCGGAAACTGGCTAGCTGTGTGCAGAAAGCAGAAACTGGACCCCTTCCTGACACCTTACACTAAAATTAACTCCAGATGGATTAAAGACTTAAACATAAGAACTAACATCATAAAAATCCCAGAAGGAAACCTAGGCAAAACCATTCAGGACATAGGCATAGGCAAGGACTTCATGACTAAAACACTAAAAGCATTGGCAATAGAAGCCAAAATAGACAAATGGGATGTAATTAACTCCAGAGCTTCTGTACAGCAAAATAAACAATCATTAGAGTGAACCAGCAACCAACAGAAGGGGAAAAAATTTTTGCAATCTACCCATCTGACAAAGGGCTAATATCCAGAATCTACAAACAACTAAAACAAATTTACAAGAAAAAAACAAACAACCCCATCAAAAAGTGGGCGAAGGATATGAACAGACACTTTTCAAAGGAAGACATTTATGAGGCCAACAAACATGAAAAAATGCTCAACATCACTGGTCATTAGAGAAATGCAAATCAAAACTACATTGAGACACCATCTCATGCCAGTTAGAACGGTGATCATTAAAAAATCTGGAGACAACAGATGCTGGAGATGATGTGGAGAAACAGGAGCACTTTTACACCATTGGTGGGAGTGTAAATTAGTTCAACCATTGCAGAATACAGTGTGGCGATTCCTCAAGGACCTAGAAATAGAAATTCCATTTGACCCAGCAATCCCATTACTGGGTATATATCCAAAGTATTATAAATCGTTCTATTATAAAGACACATGCACACGTATGTTCATTGTGACACTGTTTACAACAGCAAAGACCTGGAACCAACCCAAATGCCAATCGATGATAGACTGGACAGGGAAAATGTGGCACATATACACCATGGAACATTATGCAGCCATAAAACATGATGAGTTTGTGTCCTTTGTAGGGACATGGATGAATCTGGAAACCATCATTCTCAGCAAACTGACACAAGAAAAGAAAATCAAACACCACATGTTCTCACTCATAGGTGGGTGTTGAACAATGAGAACACCTGGACACAGGGAGGGGAGCATCACACACTGGGGTCTATTGTCGGGGAGGCCAAGGGAGGGACAGCGGGGGAGTATGGGGTGGTTGGGGAGGGATAACATGGGGAGAAATGCCAGATGTAGGTGACGGGGGGATGGAGGCAGCAAACCACATTGCCATGTGTGTACCTATGCAACAATCC
>CAUYLG010017853.1:0-81167 GCA_963573385.1 Cacajao melanocephalus | reverse complement strand
TGGGTGGGTCTTTTTAAATAAAAAAAAAAAAAAAAACTTTTATTTCCACCACTGTTGTGTCCCCCCTTTTTTTTTTTTTTTTTTTTTTTTTTTTTTTTTTTTTTTTTTTTTTTTTTTACTGTGGTGGAAGGAACAAGCAATGGTGCCCTCCAGCTTTTTGTTGATGCTGGTGTTCCTGTGAACTCAGACATGATTAACCATTTTGTGAACGAAGCTCTTGCTGAGACCATTGCTGTTATGCTGGGTGACAGAGAACCAAAGAAGCAAGGTCCTGTTGCTGCAAGTGTTTCTGGGGATGCTTCAACAAATGAAACATATTTGCCGGTATGAGGAATTTTTGATACATTTATTGAAGAACAGTAAAATAGATGCATTTTAAGCTGCATACCATAAGAGCATTGTTTGTAGTAGAAGTATTATTATTATTTTTAGAGACATGGTCTTTATATATGGCCTTGGCTGGTCTTGTGGTCTTGAACTTCTGGGCTTAAGTGATCTCCTGCCTCAGCCTCCTGAGTAGCTGGGATTGCAGGCACCAGCCACCACACCCAGCCTGTGGTAGAATTTTAGTCCTTGTGGCTATGATTCAAGTAACATTTCCCATAGCATTTCCCATTAGCAGTTTATTTAAAAAACTTTTAAATCTATAGAATAGTTGAAAGTATGATACAGTGAATGTCTGTACACCTTTTAATTGGTATACGTGGGGAATTGGCAAATCCTTGCATACTCAGGTCTCACAGTTGGCCCTGAAAAACCCAAATATATGAGAAGTCAGCCCTCTGTATATAAGAGTTTCTTATCTCATGAATACTGATTTTGATCCACATTTGGTTGAAAAACATCCTAGTATGACTGGACTCTTGCAGTTCAAACCAATGTTTTTATTTAGTTATTTAATCAAGGCTCATTCATATTTATTGATTGATAATATTTTGGCACACTGAAAAAATCTGCCTTATATCTGCTATATATCATATATCCTTTAAAAACCATTTGAAAGTTATAGACATCATGATGCTTTACCTCAAAAGCATCAGCAGTATCTCCACAAAACAAGTAGCTTTATTACATAACCAAAATACCATCATCAGACCCCCCCAAATTTAACATTGACATGTTAATAATATAGAATATGGAGCCCATATTTGGATTTCCCCAATTGTTCCAAAAATATCCTTTATAGTTTTTTTTCAATCAAGATATAGCTAAGAATCACATATTGCTTTGGGTTATTATACAAACTGATATTTTTAATCTTTAAAAACATATATTTTAGGAACTTTCATTGTTTAATCAACTTGTGTTAAAAAGAATTTGTAACCTATTATAGCAATATGAAATTATGCAAAGCCAAAATTTACTCTCTATTACCAGCTGTTTAAAACTATAGTTACTTCTGATCCTATAGATCACAAAGACATCATTTTATGTACATGAAACATTTAAACATCATTTGATGTATAAACATAAAGTTACATACTTTGTTTTACTTTTATAGACATTGGTGTGGTATAATGCGATTTGTGTGCCAAAGAATTGATCTGTAGTGTTTTTTGTTTTGTTTTGTTTTGTTTTGTTTTTTTGTGTGGAAGACAGATTTATTAGAGAGAGAGAGAAGACAGCTCCCATGCTGTTGTGCGAGGGGAACCCCGAGGTGGAAATCCCTGATCTGTAGTTTTGATCTGTGCTTTATTAGCTCATTGGGAATGCATGCAGTACAGATGTGGTCAGGGCTATGGTTTTTTCTAGGCCAATTACTTTGATTTGCTTTCTGCCTATATATTGCATATACTTTCATGAGGGTGATTGGATGAGAAAATGTGGGAAAACCAGTGTAAAGAGCTTGGACTTTGGGGTTGGTAAAATCTGAATTTGAATTCCAAGCTCCATTGCTTTAGCTTTACCTCTATAATAGAGATAGAATGCTTAGTTTAAATGATGATGGCTTTGCTAAAATCTTCTTACGGAATATCTAGTAGGGCAAGCACTACTCCCAGCCTGCAACTTATCATTTATCTTCAGAATTGTCATGGATTTTCATGGCCTTTTAATCTTTCACCTATATTTTAAGGTTAGTTCTTAAGTTCCATTAAAAATATTGTTGAGATTTCAATGGGAATTAAACCAATTTTGACTGGTTTCATTTCAGAAGGATTGAAATATTTATGGTACTCTGTTTTCTTAGCCAAAGTTTTGCTGAAGATTAAATGAGATGATATATGGACAGAGCTTAATCTGGTGCCTAGAACTTGGTAAATAAATACTCAGTTACTAATAGTTTATCATCTTTATTATCCATTACCGATACTAGAAAAATACCTTCAGATCCTTTCACGATGATGAGACAATAGTGTTATATTTGAAAACAACATTTTTGTGCTATATGTTTATGCAGTCAAGAAGAAAAAAGACATAGTTTACTTTTTTCATTTTAAAATGAAGGCTGAGTACACTAATTATTAAGCAGTGCTGTAGAAATTCTAATATATTTCATGGTTTTAAATTGCATTTTAATTTGCAACTCATACAGAATAAAGGGTCATCACCTTACATAAAAACTTTTTAGAATGAAGAAAAAGTTAAGTAATATATTTTTTAAATGGTCAGAGGACAGGAGCAGACAGGTCAAACACATAGAAGAAATACAAATCACCCATGTACATATAAAAAAAATGAAGATGATCAACCTCACAGATAATAAAACAAAGTTATTGAAATTCTGTTTTTACTGATCAGATTGGCAAAACTCTAGAAGTCTGATAAATCTGGGGGAAATTGTCATTTTCTTACCTTCTGTTGGTAGTATAAAATAGTAAAATCCTGCACCAGGAAATCTGGCAATATCTATTAAAACTAAAAACATAATTTGTCCTTTAATAGAGTAGTCCCACTTTTGGGAACTTATTCCATAGATATGTCCATATATTATACATATGAAATGACTGAAGTCAAGATTATTTGGTAACTCTGAGGAAGGGCTGTAGGTAGAAAGGATAAGAGTAGGAGAGAGACTTAATTTTCACTATCCTTTTGTACCTTTTTAATTTTGAACCATTTGAATGATTACCTATTCAACAAATTAATATTAAATTGTTCCACTTATCCTTTTCCAGTATTTTCCATCTCCCTGCTGTCTTCATCTCTCCCCAACTCCTACTTTTTCTTATCCTTCCATTACTTTTTACATACATTGTTTTTTTTGTGTGCAAAAAGACTGATTTTTTTTTTGGTGTCTTGTCAATCAGTTAAAATGCTCCCTTTCTGTTTTATGCCTTTCCTTCATGTTTGTAATTGGGTTTGATCTTCAGCTTTGTCTATTTAATCTTTCTGTCTTCTTTGTTTTTAAAATTTCAGCTTTTATTTTAGGTGTAGGGGATACATGTGTAGGATTGTTACGTGTATATATGGGACCCAGGTAGTGAGCGTAGTATCCAAAAGTAGTTTTTCAACCCATTCCCCACTTCTTCCCTTCCACCCCCTGCCATCATAGTCCACAGTGTCTATTGTTCTGATGTTTATGTCTATGTGTGCCCAATGTTTAGCTGTCACTTACAAGTGAGAACATGTGTTTTGCTCTCACTTATAAGTGAGAACATTTGTTCCTCTGTTTGTTTGTTCAGGATTATGGCCTCCAGCTCCATCCATGCTGCTGCAAATGACATGATTTTGTTCTTTTTTATGGCTGTGTAGTATTCCATGGTGAATATGTACCACATTTTCTTTATTCAGTTCACCATTGATGGGTGCCTAGGTCGACTCCATGTCTTTGCTGTTGTGAATAGTGTGGCAATGAACATATAAGTGCATGTGTCTTTTTGGTATAATGATATTTGGGGTATATACCTAGTAATGGTCTCAAAAGAAGACATACAAATCGTCAACAAACATATGAAAAAATGCTCATCATCACTAATCATCAAAAAAATGCAAATTAAAACCACAGTGAGATACCATCTCAGTCAGAATGCTATTATTAAAAGGTCAAAAAAACCCAGATTGCTCTAAGTATATGTATATATACTTACTATGTACCCACAAAAATTAAAAATTAAAAAAAATCAACAACAAAATACAAACTAACAGTTGTTAGTGAGGCTGCAGAGAAAAGGGAATGCTTATACACTGTTGGTAGGAATGTCAATTACTTCTCTATTTTAAAAGAGGGTGCCTTAGAATTCTGTGGGGACCACTTCAGAGGTAGAGTTATTTCAATTGCCTGAGACTTTCTGCAGGCCAATTGTAGACTAACAGGTAGACGTTTAAGAGAGAGGGTAGTTAACCCTGCTATCAATTAAATTATCTCTAGTCTATGAATGAGTTCATATTACTATTTTAAATTGCTTTTATTTAGGTGATAAAAACACAGTTTATCTTGTTTTATTAATTTATTTTAGGCAAGAGTGTGTACCCCATTGGCTACCCCACAGCCTACGCCTCCTCGCTCACCTTCATCATCTCCTAAGGAGTGTGTTTTGGTAAAGACTCCATATTCTTCTCCTTGTGATTCAGATCATGATACAGATTTTCCTGTGAAAAAAGTATTAGCTGAAAAAGGTAGAAACTTTATTTCTGTTACTTAGTTTTAATTTTAGCAACTATTAAGTAAAATTTCATGATTTGTCTTATAAGATGCTTTATAGATTAATGTATACATACTTGTTGCTTACTTCTTGCAAGGAAATTTAGGAATTGATTGCTACTTCTTTTTTTTTTTTTTTTTTTTTAAGATGTTGTTTCACCATGATAGCCAGGCTGGTCTTGAACTCCTGACCTCAGGTGATCCACCCACCTCGGCCTCCCAAAGTGCTAGAATTACAGGCGTGAGCCACCATGCCCGGTGCTACTTCTTAAAGTATATAATTGAATAGATGCTGAGACTAAGTATATGGTGGTATTAAAAATGATATCTTTTCAAAGTTTTTTTTTTAATGCTTTACTAAATTTAGGAATTTTCCCATTAATGGCCACCACCACTCTCATTATTATTATTAATTATAATTGCTATTATTTGTATGCTAAAATAGTAAGGAATATCTGAAGCAATGTATCTTGCCATCCTAAGGAGTTATTTACTGACTACTATCTTTTACTGCCTTTTTTAAAAAAAATCTTTAGGAGATGATATGCCTGCCATCATGCTTGCTAATACTCCAGCAGTTACCCCTACTACTACACCTCCTCCAGCGGCAGTTTTTACCCCAACTTTGTCAGAGATTTCCATTGATAAATTGAAGGTATCAAGCCCAGAGCTTCCCAAGCCGTGGGGTGATGGAGACCTGCCACTGGAAGAAGAAAACCCTAACTCTCCTCAAGAAGAACTTCATCCGAGAGCTATGTAAATGAGAACATAACTAGTAACTGTACATTTCAACTTAAGTTTGATTATGTGATCCACTGAAAACATAGCAATATTATACAAAGCTTTATAAACCACAGACTACCTTATACTTTGAAAGAAAGAACTTTCATAAATGTTGAATTTTTTAAAATTATCAAATTTATTTATGGCTTCACCTTTTTTCTTAAAAGGTTTGAAGCAGATTGAATTAAAGGTATCTGTTATATTGTTAATAAAATAGAAAACAATGTCTCCCTATTGTGGATCATTATTTACTATCATCAGTTAACTTTTATATTATGTATCTCTATGTAGATTTATTTGATGTCTGGAAGACCTTTCAAGATGGCCTATGATTAAAGCATGAAAACAATTTTTTTAAATCTTGTTAATTATAGTAGTGCAGATTCAAAAAAATACTTTGCTAGAGGAGACATAGTCTTCGAGTCTGTTTTTTATGTCAAAGTGAATAGTGACCTAACAAGCTCAAAATATGTCTTTATTTTCTTAGTGTAATGTCTGTGGCTAAGGATGAAGAACCAGAGAGTATGGATTTCCGTGCTCAGCCTCCACCTCCAGAGCCAGTTCCCTTTGTGCCATTTCCTGCTGGCACCAAGGCCCCTTCCCGCTCACAGATGCCAGGTTCTGATTCATCAACACTGGAGAGCACATTGAGTGTTACTGTCACTGAAACTGAAACTTTAGATAAACCCATCTCTGAAGGAGAGATTTTATTTAGCTGTGGTCAAAAATTGGCCCCCAAGAGTAAGTTAATTTGTGTTAATTGATTTCATTTGTTAGATTATGGTAATTCCTTCAGTAATCCTTTTCTGTTTAAAGTGTTTTTACTTAATTTTCAAGATTTAACATAGTATAGTAGAAAGAATAGGGGGCCCAATGCAATTTAGTTAACTTTTCTGGATCTTAACTTCAGAAAGTCAAATCTTCCCTATAATCCCACCCTCCAGAGATAATATCACTCTTAATGGTTTGGGGTAGACCTTTCCAGTCTTTTTTGTCTGCACATACATAGACACATAAATACATATGTATGTGGATGTATGTTTACCTTTAAAAATAGGATTCAACTATGCATATTGTTTTGAAACCTGAATTTTTTTTTCTTTCTTTTTTTTTTTTTTTTTGAGACAGGATCTCATTGTGTCATCCAGGCTGGAGTGCAGTGGTATGATTGTGGTTCACTGCAGCCTCAAGTACCTGAGCTCAAGCAATCCTCCCACCTCAGCCTTCTGAGTTACTGGGACTACAAGCACGCACCACCAGCCCCAGCTAACTTTTATATTTTTTTGTAGGGACGAGATTTCACCATTTTGTCCAGGCTGGTCTCAGACTCCTGAGCTCAAGTGATGCACCCGCCTTGGCCTCCCAAAGGGCTGGGATTATAGGCATGAGCCACTGCACCCAGCCTGAAACCTGAATTTTTTTTAACCTAATAATATATTGTGGATATCTTTTAATATGACTCCATATAAATCTACCTTATTTTTTTTTATGACTGTGTAGTCTAATGCCTTAACAATCTAAATGCCCTTAGAGGCATTTAGATCGTTTTCGGTGCTTTCAGTCTAGACACAACTCTGTAATTACCATCCTTTCATGTATATATATCTTGGTGCACTTATCTGGTGGCTTCCTTAGAATATATGCCTAGAAGTGAAATTGCTAAGTCTACTTTAAAGATACATCACCAACATACTCTCTAGAAAGGATTTTTTTTTCTTTGCTTTAAGTTCAAGAAAGGATTTTAGCTCTTAATTTTAATCAGTTTTAATTATATCAACAGTATATGAGAGTACCCGTTTCTCAGTTTCATAACTACAATTGATATTTATAGTTCTTAATTTCTAACAAACTGGTAGGTTAAACAAAAATCTCATCTTTGTTATAAATTGTACTTTTTTAAAAAACTGGTAAGATTGAGTAGTTTGTGAATTACTTGTTTATAAACTTTGCCAGTATTTCCATTGCAGTATAATTTTAAATCTAATATTCTATGGCTTTATGGATAGATGATTTGCTAAATTTGTGTTTCTTTTTTTTCTAAATTTTTATATTTTAATTTCTAGTTTTAGAAGATGTAGGACTGTATCTGACAAACCTTAATGATAGCTTATCCAGCACTCTGCATGATGCCGCTGAAATGGTAAGGAATGATTGGCTCCAGCATTGAATTCTGACAGGAAGAATATCTTTATGAATTTGTTGCCAATGATCAGGTTTTTTCTCAATTTTTTGAGTTATAGACACAAAATTTAGTGAAATAACCATGAAATAATTTAGGGTTTCTTGCACATTTCATTATGTAATCTTATAATTAGGAGAATAAAAAAAGTTGTTATTTACCCTTGTGGCTCTAGTAGTAGAAAAATATACATTTAATGTGATTAGATAATGAAATCTAGCTGATTGCAAATTGTTACCTCTATATGTTGTCTTTAAAATATTTAAGCAAGATCTTACCTATTTAAACCAACTCTTGTAATACATTTGTTATTTTTCCCTAACCATGATTATAATTCTTTGTGCTAATAAATATTTACACTTAATGGCTTAAAAAGAAAAATGAGGTCCAGGGATGCTAACCCTTTCTAGTTTTTATCTAGCTCTGTAGAAGAAAAAGTTAGCATTTAAAAATATCATATTATATATAAATATATAGAAATGATAGTGGGAATCTTCTTTTGAAAAACCTATTAAGCAATATAAATCTTTACTTTTTATATATTTTTAAACAATCTAAGCAAGGAAAGGTAATTGTACTAAACTATTATGTATATTTATTCATATCTTTTTAAAGCATTGTTGCTATTTTTTATTTCACATAGGCCTATGAAAAGACTTTATTAAGAATTTTGTTGACACGATTTTAATAAAACAATTTTTAAACCCTAGTTGTTTATTGCAAGTAACTGGTTGAGCTAATTGTGAAGAGAGCACAGCAATCACTTTTTTATGAAATAATACGGGAAGAAGGCATAAATGAAATACCTTTATTTTCAGAGAAGCATTACTAACATTTGGTCTATTTAATGTGCTATTATATCCTTTTTCTCCTTTCTTTGAGCTTTTCAAAGTGCCAAAGCATGTTTAAATTTCTTTAAAGTAAATAGCTAAACTGAACTAAGACAATTACAACTTGTTTCTCTTCTTCTGCGTTTGAAACTAAATTCCAATTTTGATATTTTTACTATGCCTAAATCACATATGCTACAAATTCATCATAAAGTCAAATGCAAAAGCACAATCTGGAGAAACCCCAAATAACTTGAAGTCATGTACCAGTTGGTATTTATCTATACATAGCTAGAGCATAGGGACGTATAATCTGGAGCTGATAAACTTTATTTCATGAAAAATAAAATAAATACAAATGCTTTTAACAAATTTGAAATCATGTTAATACTTGTATTTCCATGAGAATCCACTTTGTTGGACTCTGAGGCCCACACTGTTCCTCATTGTTGGGATGGGCCTATTTGGAGTCATGAAAAAGCCTATACAGGGTGCTCCAGTGAGGGCCTTCGGTACTGATGCCCTCGCCAAGTAAGCCAGATGTCAGCCCAAAGGCAAGGGATATTGAAGTCTATAGCTGCCATACCATATTTCTTCAGTTTTTCATTTTTGCTTGTGGTCCAAGTTTCAGCATTTCAATGCTTTGCCCCCATTGCCACACTGTGGCATTGCCTTACTGCAGAAATATGAAGAGGAAGCTGTGTGACCCAAAAACAATGATATCATATAAAACATTTATTATTCATGGTAGCTCAACTGCATGGGATGGACAGTTAGATTTTTATGTTTTTATAACACATCTCCAGTTTACATCTTATACTGTGGTTTATATTTGAGGCAAATGTAGAGGCCTTTTATTGTTGACAAAAGAAAATGAGAACCAGATGAAAATAAAGAGTTTCTCTTCTTTCAAAAACTGCTAATATCATTTCATGACTGCTAAGTTTTTATTAATCATAAATTGAGAAAAATCCAATTGTTCAAAAAATTTATTTTTATTAATTGTCTTTATGGTTTTTTTTTTTTTTTTTTAGGAGGATGATCCTCCTAGTGAAGGGCAGGTGATTAGGATGCCCCATAAAAAATTTCATGCAGATGCAATTCTTTCTCTTCTTGCTAAACAAAACCAGGAGTCAGCAGTTTTACAGCAAGCAGTCTATCATTCAGAGGTACTTTTTAACCTTAATGACTTTTGTTTTGGTTAGATATAAATACAGAAAAAATTAAAATATTCTTACTATTAGTTAAAGCATGCTAGTATTTTATTCAGGGGTCAGTGCTGTAGCAACTTTAACTTGGAATAATGGGACTGTAGAGTTTTATAACTGAAAGGAATTTAGACCATCTGTTTCAACTATCTTGTTTTACGGTTGAAAAAGCTGAAACTTTGTGAGGATTATTCATTCGTTATTCCGCCATTTATTGAGTATCCATTATAAATGCCCGATACAACCTTGGAAAATATACCAAGATAAATAAGACATGACCCCTACCTTTAAGCAGCTTATAGTCATGCAGGAAGATAAGGGCTTATACAAGTAATTATTCAACAGTGCAATAACTGATCAAATAGCTGTATTTACAAGTACTGTATGAATACACAGGAGAAAAGACACTGCTTGAAATCAGATGACCCTTCATACACAATATTATATTGATGTCAGTCTTTAAAGATGGAGTAGGACTTCGCAGGCAGCAACAAAAGGGAAGGACATTTCAGAAGCAGAAATAGCATTTGGTAGGGATGAGAGCCAAGAAATATTAAAGCATAATAAGTATTGAAAATCTCAGTGTGGCTAGAACTTTAGATAAAGAATCAGATAAGTCTGGAGAAGTAGATTGAACCAGATGCTCATAAAGAACATTTTATTTAGACCATGGGAAGGCTTGGGCACTGTGGAGCCCGTGAAGGTTTTTGGACAAGGGAGTTGCCTTAGGAAGGAGTATGAAGCCATAAACAAGTGAGGGAGACATTGGGGATTTGTCAGAACACCACTGTAGTAGTCCCAGCAAGAGAGAATGAGAACATGAACAAAGACAGTTATAGCAGAAATAGAGAGGAGTGAGATTTAAATTTAAGGGCATAGGATTGACAGTAATTGGTCATTGTTCGAGAGAGGTCAAGAAGCATTTTTTTAAGGATAATCTTGAGGTTCCTACCTTCGGACCCTGGGTAGGTGATTATATAGTTGTTGGCTTAGAAGTGCAGAGAGAGGAGTGCCAGATATTATGGGGAAAGTAATGAGTTCAATATGCACATTAAATTTAAGGTGCTTAAGGAAATTCCAGGTGGAAATGTACAGCATTGCCATTCAGACTGGTTAATGATGGAGCTGAGACTAGGATTCTTGATCTGTATTTAGTGCTGTTCCTATTGTATCTGGTTGTCTTTGCATGAACAAATGTGAAACTAGCTTTAGATGAGCTGGAGATCTGAAGACTATATAGAGTCCAAGGAGATGGTTGGTGTTCTTTTAAAACTTGAAATTATTAGGAAAGGTAGGAGAAGATATAAAATTTAGTAATGGTAAAAAATGAAAGCTTAACATATTCCTTCTTGTTAAAAATAATTAAATTTTCTGAAACTTTACTTAGCTATAGACCAAAAATTGATTTCACCAGAGAAATATTAGTTGTGATGTTTGTGTTGCTAAATTCAAAAAAGTACTCTCATAGCTGCAGAAACTATGATGCTTAGTATTGAAATCAGTAAGCTGAGAGAGAGAAGGGAAGGAGGGGAAAGAAAGAAAGTGCATGTGCGCATGGAAGGGAGAGAAAGAGAAAGAGGGAGAGGGAACGAGGAAGAGAGAATGAGACAAGCAAATGGTACAAAAAGAGGTGGCAAATAGCAGGTGTCTCCACATAATGTATAAATCCCACTGACTAATCCCAGTTTTCTTTCTTTTTGAAATCACTAATATCAGTGTATTTATTCATTCAATTTTATCAGACCTTTTCATCTTTTAGATGCTGGAAAATTTATCTTCATTATTTCTTTCTCTTTTTCTTTTCTTCGTCTCACACCACCCACCACCCCCCTCCCCACCACTGCCACCCGAACTCTTATTTCCAGATACTGACACTTTATTTCTGTTTTTCTTATCCCTTAAATTTTCTATCTCTTTCATTTCTTCTCTATTCTGGGACAGCTCTCCAATCTGATCTGCTGACTACTAATTTGTTCTCTACCATACTGTTTATCCCATTTATCATATTTTTCATACCTGACATTCTTGTTTTCTTTTAATTTTCTGTTTTGCATTTTAATATCTTTTCTTATCTCCCTCTCTGTGTGTGTCTGTCTGATTAATATCATTCATTTTGTTTTCTGTTTTTTTTTTTTTCTTTTTAAACTTATTGACTCCTCAGGTATCTGGTTCTTTTGACCTGTGAGTTCATATTTCACTGATGGGATCAACTATTCTGTCTGAGAATTTGGGTAAGGATAAAACCAGCCTATGGTCTGTTTCAGAGAATTGAAGAGGAGGGGAGGAGAGAAGCCTAGGGAGGAAAGCCTTAGGCATCACAGAACCACCCTTGGACACTGTCCCTGCTGTTTGCTGTTACTCCACTATGTAGCTCTTCTGCTGATTATTGTGTCTTTAAACCCTTAGGAAGAAGTTGCTTTGGGAGGGTTTATAATCCACCAGTCCTGGGATTTGGAGGGGAAGAGGGCAAAGGAATGAATGCCCATGGATGAGCTTCTGGACAGACTTCATCAGTAGTTTTCACCATAGCTAGGCCGTCATGTTCCCTGATACTACTCTGGGGCACCAGCATGTACAGCTGGGGTTGTTACCAAGAAGACTTTTATGGTTGAGGGGCAAGCAGTGATCTCAACAGGGAAAGAAACAAGCGGTTTTCTCCAGTCATTCCTCTCACAACGCTCCTCCAGAGAGCCTCCTCCCCAGGATGCCACCCCTTTCTTTCCACATGTTACCAGTTTGAGTTAGCTGTCTGTCTTCCCCAGTGTTTTTTCACAGTTTTTACTTTCTCAGAATCTATGGGTTCTCCGAATCTACGGGTTCCTTTTCACCTCTGTAGTTACTCCAGGGTTGATTTTGAGAGCTGGGAGCCTTTGTTATTGTGCTGTCCTGGCTAGAACAGTAATGCAGAAGTTAGAATTCTGTTTTATCCAGATCTTTTTCTAAGCATTTAAACATTTGTATATATATATATAAATGTATTTGTGTATATGTATATGTATGCACGCATGCGTGTGTGTGTGTGTGTGTAAATATATATATGAGAATTTTTTTGAGACAGAGTTTCACTCTGTTGTCCAGGCTAGAGTGCAGTGGCTCAGTCAGCTCACTGCAGCCTCAAACTCTGGGACTCAAATGATCTTCCAACCTCAGGCCCCAGAGTAGCTGGGACTATAGTCTTGCGCCATGCGTAGCTAATTTTTTTTTTTTTGTCAAGTTGGGGTCTCACTGTGTTGCCTAGGCTGGTCTCCAACTTCTGACCTCAAGTGATCCTCCTGCCTCAGTCTTCCAAAGTTCTGGGATTATAGGCATGAGCTACCATTTCTGGCTGAGTATATAATTTTGAGGTGTGTGTATATATTGTTGTGCAATTGGCTTTTTAAAATTTAACATAAATCCTATCTTCTTTTTATCTACCCAGTAGTATACCATAGTTTATTCTCCTATTGAAGGATTTTTAGATTGGTTCCAATTTTTCTCTAATCAAACTGTACTAGTTATAAAATCCTTTTTTTGTACTCATGAGAAATTATTTTTCTAGATTTAGATACTAAGGCATGGAATTGCTGGCTCAAAGATATAAGCATTCATAATTTAAGTTTTTAGGTACTGAAAAATTTCCCCTAACTGTATGAGTCCCTTTTCCATGTTACACATAATGCTTTCAATCTTCAGTTTTTGCCAGTCTGATTAACCGTGACATTTCACATATTTTTCTGTCTAAAGGGCTATTACATATTTGGTTTGTTTGTAATAAGAACTAGTAATAGTGATACCTTATAAGTTAAAATATTGCTTTGGTAAGAAAATAGTGGCTTTTCTTTGTGCTTGAAACTTCTTGCTCAGAGGGGCATTAGGTCAGTGAGAGCTGGCTGA
Source organism: Cacajao melanocephalus (assembly GCA_963573385.1). Classification (NCBI taxonomy): domain Eukaryota; kingdom Metazoa; phylum Chordata; class Mammalia; order Primates; family Pitheciidae; genus Cacajao; species Cacajao melanocephalus. The sequence goes on along the minus strand of CAUYLG010017853.1, from coordinate 67,712 downwards.
TGGCAAAACTGTAATTTGTACATATATGTAGATTGGCTAGGTATATTACTCTATATTATAGGCAGCCTGACTTAAATTGGCATGAGTTTAAGCACTGACTATAATCCAAAACTCAGAGATAATTATGAGTAAGAGAGCATTTTGTCAATAGGCAAGATAAGTCTTCAGTAGGGTCATAGAGTATTCTTAAGGAGTTAAATAGTATCCTAAAAAACAGATTCACAACAGAGAAGTTACTGTAGATTGGCAGAGTAATATAGGCATTGTGAAATATTTCTCATTAATTGCTGGGGGAAACACATCTGTCATCATTCTAAACATTACCCAAGAGTCTCCAAGGGATTTCATATTAATTATGAAACAATATTTTTTACCTTAAAGGATATTGAGGCAATCAGTATTCCTAAAAAAGAGCCAGTCTAAGGGAATAAGGGGAGATAGAGATGTACATAGGAGAATGAAGGCAAATTGAAGAGAATCTTGAATGCTGAGCTAAGAAGTTTGGATTTTATTTTATAGTCAATGGAATCATCAAAGATGTTTCAGCAGTGATTTCTTCATATATTCTAGTAAAAAAGAAAAACACTTGTTGGTTGAAATTAAATCCCTTTTGAATGAGAAACATGGGAGCTTTCAGATATTGGAATTTTTCTTCATTTCTTAATTAGTAAATTCATTAATTAGAATATCTCAAGTCATAAAATGTACTAGTGATTAGAATATATAATTTTTTAATATAGAAAGAAAATAGGAATCTTACATTTTCTCAGTTGTTCATTTATTTCATAAATTTCATTTAAAACAATTTTTTTTTTGAGACGGAGTTTCATTCTTGTTGCCCAGCCTGGAGTGCAATGGCATGATCTTGGCTTACTGCAGCCTTCACCTCTCAGGTTCAAATTCTCCTGCCTCAGCCTCTCAAGTAGCTGGGATTACAGGCATGCCCCACCATGCCCGGCTAATTTTGTATTTTTAGTAGAGATGAGGTTTTGCCACGTTGACCAGGCTGGTCTTGAACTCCTGACCTCGGGTGATCCACCTACCTGGGCCTCCCAAAGTGTTGAGATTACAGACGTGAACCACTCTGCCTGGCCAATAATTTTTGTGCTTTTTGTATTTTTACTTTTTTCTAGGGAAAAGAACATTATTAAATATGACTAAAGTAGTCTTCTATAATCTCTATACTTATAAAAATATAATTATTGATATAAGGGTAACCTTTATGCTGTTTAAAGTATATTATTATTCTCATCAGTTGTTTAATTGTAAAGTTTACACTGACAAACTTTAGGCAGTTTTTATTCATGAAGAATGAGAGAATTTTTCTGTTATTCCCATTTTAAGCTGTATGAACAATGTGTAATGCATACCAGCATTTTGTGGTTTTGAGTTTTTTTTTTTGAGACAGGGTCTCACTGTGTTACCCATGCTGGAGTACAGTGGTGCAGACTCACTCACTGCAGCCTCTGCCTCCCGGGTTCAAGCTAGCCTCCTACCTCAGCCCCCCAAGTAGCTGGGACTACAGGTGTGTGCTATGATGCCCAGCTAATTTTTGTATTTTTTGGAGAGACGAGGTTTCACCATGTTGCCTAGGCTGTCTCGAACTTCTGAGCTCAAGTGATCCTCCTGCCTTAGCCTCCCAAAGTGCTAGGATTATAGGTATGAGCCACCATACTGGCCTCATTTAGTGTTTTAAATTGTAATAGAATTTTTCTTATATGTTCTATGGCTATTTAATTGGAGCTTGAAAAACAGATAGTGGTTGATTTCATAAATTATATGAAATTATATTGAAAACAAAGCCTATCACTAGGCTTATTAGACTAACTTCTTATATGTACCAGAGTAGGCAGTTTGTAAAATACTTTTCAAGTAGTCAAGGGGTATTGTTTGTGATATTTGGCAAATATTTCCTGTTTTGACTTGATTTTAATATGATGATTTTGACAATTGTTTCTACTTTTTAAAGGACTTGGAAAACAGTATGGGTGAACTTAGCGAAGGGCAAAGACCCCAGCTAACAGGAGCAGCAGCAGAGAACATCTTAATGGGACATTCTCTCTATATGCAGCCACCTGTCACTAATGCAGAGTCTTTAGATCAACACTGTGATCCTAAACCATTACCTCAGCAATTTGGCACAGTTTCAGGTATGTACCAAAATACTCTTTCTTCATGTGTCACAGTAGTGTCCCTAATCTGAGTTGAGAAAAATATACCTACTTTCAGATGGGGGCTTGCAAAATTTCTTTATTAAAAGGGATTTTAATAATTGAAAAGTTTGGTGATAACTTTTTTTTATAGTGTGTATAGCAGTGTTTTTCCAAATGTGATTCATGTAGCAGTGTTGGTACATGAACCACTGGGTGGTATGTAAAATAATTTTGATAATACACATACATACATACATGTAAAACTTTTAAATTATGATGCATTTATTTTATTTATTTATTTTTTTTTTTGGACACGTAGTCTTGCTCTGTTGCCAGGCTGGAGTGCAATGGCGCAATCTTGGCTTACTGCAACACCTGCCTCCTGGGTTCAGACGATTCCCCTGCCTCAGCCTCCCGAGTAGCTGGGATTACAGGCATGGGCTGCCACACCCAGCTAATTTTTGTATTTTTAGTAGAGATGGGGTTTCGCTATATTGGCCAGGCTGGTCTCGAACTCCTGACCTCAAGAGATTTGCCCACATTGGCCTCCCAAAGTGCTGAGTTTACAGGTGTGAGCCATTGCTCCCGGCAGATGTATTTAAATATATACTAGATAAATACAATGAATCCATGAGAACTGACATAACAGATCTTCATGTTCAGGACAAGATTAAATTAGATAATACTGTAGACATTTACTCCTTATACCTTATGAATTTCAGTAGCACTCAGTGCATTTGGGACTATTTTAGAATTTAAATAAACTTTCTGCTGTGACATGTTGGAAATAAGGATAGGATATAGAATACCAATCACTAGCATATATAGTTGATTCTCATCTATGGACCATTGTTATATTCTGTGGTCACCACAAACATATTAACAAATATTAACCCATTGCTCCTAGGGTAAATACAAGATTAGGTTTCTGTAAGTCTCTGGTCATAACATTTTTATCAATGATCAATACATAACCTGGTTTTATTTGTGTTTCTGTTTAAAGAAATCTTATTTAATATATATTTTTGATTCACAGCAGTATAACTTGTGCCTGAAGGAAGCCTATCTAACACATGTATTTTCTCCATAAGACACATCAAAGCCTTCTTGTGCTTAGAAACACTAGACAGGCCAGGCGCGATGGCTCACACCTGCAATCCCAGCACTTTGGGAGGCCAAGGTGGGCAGATCACCTGAGGTCAGGAGTTCGAGACCAGCCTGGCCAACATGATGAAACCCTGTCTCTACTAAAAATACAAAAATTAGCCAGGCATAGTGCAAGCGCCTGTAATCTCAACTACTTGGGAGGCTGAGGCAGGAGAATCACTTGAACCTGGGAGGCAGAAATTGTAGTGAGCCAAGATCATGCCACTGCACTCTAGCCTGGGCGACATAGTAAGACTCCATCTCAAAAAAAAAAAAAGAAACACTAGACAGTACTTCAGCACTAAGAGGCAATTTTAAACAGTGAAATTTCCAAAAGGAAAAAAAAACACAAAAATGTGAAAAACACAGCTTTACATATACTGCGAAAAGGTCACTTGTTTACAGTTTGAGAGTTGAAGTAAGGTGGAATGTATCCTTGTTCAGCATCAATTGGAAAAATGCATATCAGGTAATTTAAGTTTTTCACCATGCTGTACATGTCCACAAATAACCACGAAGGTGCTGCGAGTATTGATTTTGGGGTTATGAATACATTTTAGCAAGTATGTAACAAATATGTAATTTGCAAATAAATGAGGATCTTCTATATTCTTATCACTGATTTTTTAATGCCCATTTCTTCATTCTCTTAAGTGAAAAGAAACTTCTGAAGGTATGCAGATTTGCCAGAAGTCAGAAAAGGAAAAGCCTGAAGTTAGCGTATTTAGTTTCATATTGAGTGAACACCTTATGTTATTCAGAATTGAGAGAAATTTAAGACTTAATTTCCCATTTGAATAAATGTAAAGATTGGCCTTATTTCTCATTTTTTAAGCATAATGAGAGTGTTAAATGTTTTACATTCTTTAAAATTTGTAGTATTCAAATAGCATAAAATGTGGCTTTTACATTTATGTCCAGCTAAATGTGCAGAATGCAATGAAACAGAGTTAACACTAGGTGGCTCTCACAGATCACTTCAACTGCTAGGTACTTAAGAACTACTAGGTACCTGAGAGCAACTGGATACTTAGTTAAAATGCTACAGAATAAACTCCCTGAGGAGATAGTCTATCCAGACCTTTCTTAAATCTCTGGTAGCCCTAGCAGACTACCTATAGTACAGTGCATTTTTAATATTAGGTACATTGTAAGTATTTGTTTAATTGGAAAAAATAAGTAATATGTTATAAGATTGAGCACACATGTAAGGCAGTATCGTAGAGTAGCTAAGTTTAGGCTTTGAGAGTCTCAGAAACGGGTTTGAATTCCAGCTCTGTGTATCTTTGGTCAAGTAATTTAATGTTCCTGAGCCCAAATTTCTTCATATGTCAAGTGGGGATAATATTGCTATGTACAAAATTACCCCATATTTAACAGCTGAAGGCAACAAACATCTCACACAACTCTGAAAGTCACAAATCCATTAGTGACTTACCTGGGTGGTTGTCAGGATCTCTCCTGATCTGGCAGTCAAGATGATGGCTTGGACTAAGGTCATCTGAAGGCTTGAGTAGGGTTGAAGGATCCACTGTCCAAGCTCACTCACATGGCTTTCACGAGGCTTCACTTCCTCACCATGTTAACCAGTCCATACGGCCGTACATGACGTGGTAGCAGGCATCCCTCAAGAGAAAGTAAGCAAATTAAGATGGAAACCATAATGTCTTTTTCTTTTTCTTTTGAGACAGAGTCTTGCTCTGTTGCCCAAGCTGGAATGCAGTAGTGCAATGTCAGCTCACTGCAACCTCTGCCTCCTGGGTTCAAGCGATTCTCCAACTTTGGCCTACTGAGTAGCTGGGACTACAGATGCAAGCCACCACACCTCGCTACTTTTTTTGTATGTTTTTGTAGAGATGGGATTTTGCCATGTTGGCCAGGCTGGTCTCAAATTTCTGACCTCAAGTGATCCATCCACCACAGCCTCCCAAAGTGCTGGGATTATAAGTGTGAGCCACCACACCCAGCCAATAATGTCTTTTATAACCTAATCTCCAAAGTGACATGCCGTCACTTCTGTCATATCCCATTGATAACACAGACCAATTATGGAACAACTTAAGAGGTGACTTTAAAAAGTATGAATACCAGGAGGCAGAGGTCGTTGGAGGCTGTCTTGGAGGTGATGGTGTGCACCTTGTTACGGTTATTAGGTACCGTATTTGACAGTGCATGGAAAGTAGTTAGCACAGTGCTTGGCATGTGGTGGTGTTCTCTTTAATAATTCTTGGACTATGTGAACGTACTATCTTATATGTACTTAATAGAATCAGAAACCATCAACAATTGACTAAAAGGGCTTTGCCTATAGAAAATTAATTTCTTCCTCTTGTTTCAAGATTTTTTCCTGGTGATCACAGAATATAACTGTGGTCCATAGATGAGAATCAACTATATATGCTAGTAGTTGGTATTGCTTTTCATCTTGATTTTTAATAACTTTGCTTACAGAGTCTCATCTGTTCTTACTTTGTCCCTCCCCACCCCTGCTAATTTTCAGGAAATGCCCTGTTTGCTACCTGTAGTCCTCTATCACTGTCTCCATTCCTAAGGCTCTCAGGTTGGGTTGAGTAACCTAAAGATACAAAATGGCTTTGAGGAGTGTCTTGGGAACCCTAAAATGTAAGCTATAATTTGAGTGAATTGTATGTGGACTCTGGGATATACTACGAATTACAGCTTTTCATTTACTCAAAAAACCTATATTGAATACCCACTATATACCTAGAACTGTGTAAGTACTACGTTTAGCACTCGAGATTCAAAGATGATAGATATTTGCTCTCAAGTAGTTTACAAAGTAGTGGGGGAGAAATAAATAACAATTATTGTGTGACTAGTACAACACAGATGGCTGTGGGAGTGCAGAGGAGGAACTCATTTGTGAGGGCTTAGAAAAGGTTTTCTGCAAGAGCCAATGTGAAATTAAATCTTAAGGGAATTAGCCAGATGGTAAATTATGATAAGAATATTCCAGTTTCTTCATTTACTTATTCAGAAGACATTTTTTAGTGCCTGCTATACACTGAGCATGTGCTAGGGGCTAGGAATATGAAACTTGGTAAGGCCCTGTTCACAATGATATTTTTTTTCTCTAGTAGACGTAGTAGATAAGAAAACAAAAACATGCAACAAGTACTGTGGTTATTGTCAAGAAGCCCATATAGGATGGAGGTACAGGTCAATTGAGGTTGAAGTTGAGATTCAGGAAGAGACTTCATAGATGAGGGAAGTCTTGCTTGAAGTGACTCCTCAAAGATGAATAAATGCTTGCCATGCGTTAGAGTGAGGAAGGACCTTTCAGGCAGAATATGCAATGAGACAGGAAACAAAAGCAAAAAAAAGCAAGGCTTAATCATGGAAATGTGGTGCTTTTGTCAAAGAATTAGAGCTTAGGATGTAAATGAAATTGCAGCAGGGAGCAGAAACCAGGTCATGAAAAGCCCTGGATGATCTATCAAGGAGTTTTGGGATTTCTCTAAGACAGTAAGGATCGCTTTGTGCACAAAATGGGAAATAATAACAATCTTACTTTATACTTATTCCCATGAACAATTCAGTCTTAAGTTTCTGTCAGTTCTGAATGTTGTGTGATATTCATCAGTTTGTTGAAAATTGTAATTAAATGAGTGATATGATCATATTTACTTTCATTTAGTAAGATTATCTGAAGTGCAATGTGATGGTAAGATTGGAATAGTTAAGACAGGACACAAGGAGCCTGATTGAACAACCATTAAAGTTGGCCTGGTGAGACATTATTCAGTAGTGAGGATATATAAAAAGGAAGATTTGAGAGAGAATTAAGAAAATGGACAGGAATTCATTTGAATGTGAGCAGTACAAAAGAAGGGGAGAGTCTAAGAAATCTGTAAGTTTCTGGCTAGAATTATTGGATAGATGGTCAGCTCAGTCACTGAGAGAGAGAATATGGAGGAATGACAGAATTAGGAAGAAGGAGGTTGAGTGGGGTTTATACATACTGAATTTGTGATTCCTTTGACTTCCATACAAATGAAAAAAAAATCCATTAGATACGCCAGCTGGACTGGCAATTTTAGGCGAATTTAGTCTTCTCTAAAACTCTGCCATGCTTGCTTGCCACTACAATAAAATTCTAGGAAAGTAAAATTAGGGATTTCTAGTTACGATTAATTAAACTAAATCTGACTTGAATGAAATAATATTTTAAATATCCCTCTTTTAAAGGTCTAACTTGCATTATACAGGCAAGACACCCATACTCAATGAGCCTGCTTGTTAGAAGACACAGCAAATTCAGCATTGTTATGATTGCTGCCATGGAATCCTTTCCTGACCACTTGTCACTGGGTTAAATACCTGTCATATATACTCTGTATAATTCTCTAATGTGATTTGTAATCTCACGTGAGGGTACAGACTTTATCTTGTTTACTTTCATATCCCTGTCATCTAGAGGTTATGTAGTACACAGAACATAGTAAACATCTGTTAAATTATAGGATGGCATATGATGTGAATGCTATTACATACTTTTTGAGTGCACTTCCACCCCACCACCACTTTTTTCCTGTCCCATGTATGCCTTATCCCTAGTAACCTATGTTAAGATTCTGGCATATAACTTTCCTGTTTTTTACCTCACACATATAATTATATGCACACGCACATGCACAATATATATGGTATGTGTGATTGCTATTATTTTACAACTTGAGATCATATCATGCACACTTGCCTGCATTTTGTGTTTTACCCAGTAAATCCTGTAGATTATTCCAGGTCAACTAGTATTAAATATTAAAACTCAATGTGGCCAGGCACAGTGGCTCATGCCTGTAATCCCAGCACTTTGGGAAGCTTAGGTGAGCAGATCACTTGAGCACCACAGGTCAGGAGTTCAAGACCAGCCTGGCCAACATGGGGAAACCCTGTCTCTACTAAAAATACAAAAATTAGATGGGTGTGGTGGCACATGCCTGTAGTCTCAGCTTCTCAGGAGGCTGAGGCAGGAGAACCACTTGAACCCGGGAGGCAGAGGTTGCAGTGAGCTGAGATCGTGCCACTGCACTCCAGCCTGGGCAACATAGTGAGTCTCCATCTCAAAAAAAAAAAAGAAAAAGAATTAAAACTCAATGGATGTATTTTGCTTTATGCAAAACCCCATTGAAAACCTAGATTAACATAAAAGATCAATCAGAGTGTGATTATTTGCTACATCTAGAAAATTGTCAACAGGATGCCTTTAAATGGAAAATATCTATGGCATCTTTAAAATATTTTTTCAGGCTGGGTGCAGTAGCTCATGTCTGTAATCCCAGTACTTTAGGAAGGTGAGGCAGGAAGATCACTTGAGCCCAGGGGTTTCAGACCAGTCTTGGCAACATGGCAAAACCCCGTCTCTACTAAAAATACATAAAATTATCCAGGTGTGGTAGTGCATACCTATTGTCCCAGTTACTCAGGAGGCTGAGGTGGAAGAATCACCTGAGCCTTGGAAGTCAAAGATGCAGGCAGCCATGATCATGCCATTGCACTCCAGCCTGGGCAACAGGAGTGAGACTCTGTCTTTAAAAAAATATATAGATATATATTTCATTGAGGCACTGTTTACAATAGCAAAGACCTGTAACCAACCCAAATGCCCATCAATGATATACTGGACAAGGAAAATGTGGTACCTCTACACCATAGAATACTATGCAGCCATAAAAAATGATGAGTTCCTATCCTTTGTAGGGACATGGATGAATCTGGAAACCATCATTCTCAGCAAACTGACACGAGAACAGAAAATCAGACTTCACATGTTCTCACTCATAGGCGGCTGTTGAACAATGAGAACACATGGAGGGGAGCATCACAAACTGGGGTCCGTTGTAGGGGCTGGGGAGGGACGATAATGGGTGGGAAGGTTGGGAAGGGATAACATGGGGGGAAATGCCAGATATAGGTGACGGAAGGATGGAGTCAGCAAACCACATTGCCATGTATGTACCTATGCAACAATTCTGCATGATCTGCACGTGTACCCCAGAACCTAAAGTACAATTAAAAGAAACCAAAAAGAAAAAAATATATATAGAGAGATATATATTTAAAACAATTTAGTTTGTATATAACTCTTCAGGCCTATTTCTATGATTATATTTTGAAAGGTTGTCTAGCAAGACTGAAACAGAGAGCAGTGACTTAATTCCTCTGTGCTTCTTACTAGCTCTCTGATTTTAGACAGTTAGTTAACTTCTCTGAACATTAGTTATGTCAGTGAAAGACAGTTATAATACTATCTAACCTATCTTACAGAATGATTGTAAAGTTCAAATGTAATAAGATAATATACTCCTATATGAAAGTGGTTGGAGTATATAGTGCAATGCAAAGGTACAGTGATGTTATTATTAGATACACAGATATCGCTGCTCCTATCTTCTTTTTAGTGATTTGATTGAGGTGCCATTTATTTATGTATTTATTTATTTAGAGACAGGTTGTTACTTTGTCACCCAGACTGGAGTACAGTGATACGATCTCAGCTCAGTGCAACTTCCACCTCCAGGGTTCAAGTGATTCTCCTGCCTCAGCCTCCTGAGTAGCTGGGATTACAGACACATGCCACCACACCTGGCTAATTTTTGTATTTTTAGTAGATGTAGGTTTCACCATGTTGGCCAGGCTCGTCTCGAACTCCTGACCTCAGGTGATCCACCCGCCTCAGCCTCCCAGAGCGCTGGATTACAGGTGTGAATAACTGTGCCTGGCCAGAGGTGCCATTTAGATAAGAAAAAGAAGAGCTTGATCACTTGAAGAAAAAAATCTGTAGAATATAGCTAAGCAATACCAACATTTTCCAGGCAGGAAATTGCCCTTTGCTTTAAGATTATGTTTTAATGGCCCAGGCACGGTGGTTCACACCTGCAGTCCAGCACTTTGGGAGGCCGTGGCAGGCAGATCACAAGGTCAAGAGATTGAGACCATCCTGACCAAATTGTTGAAACCTCGTCTCTACTAAAAATACAAAAATTAGCTGGGCATGGTGGCACGTGCCTGTAGTCCTAGCTACTCAGGAGGCTGAGGCAGGAGAATCGCTTGTACCTGGCAGGTGGAGATTGCAGTGAGCCGAGATTGCGCCACTGCCCTCCAGCCTGGCAACAGAGCGAGACTACGTCTCAAAAAAAAAAAATAAATTTTAGTTAGAAAGTATTCTGTTGACTCTTAGAGATAGGAAAGGTAAGCAGGTGTATTAAGAGTTTGTATGTGGGAAGGAGGCTGCAGATAGACTGCATGGGTAACTTGTGGATTGGAACCTTTACATAGAATAGTCCGTGGATTTGTTTGAACATAGGTACATTTTGCATTCTCTTTGAGTTTTGCTTTTAATTACAATGAAGCCTTGGTCCAGGTGTTTTTGTTTGAAATGCACTGCTTTTTCTAATTCAGCAGGTGAGAAATATTGGTCATTTTAGTCAAGTACTTGTTCATTTTTGAAGATAAATTTAACAATTTATTTTAACTTTTTGTTTACATTTTGATAACAGGTGGTATTTATGAAGATTCATATGCTAGTCATGGTCCAATGAGTTTGGGAGAATTGGAGTTGGAGCCAAATTCTAACCTTGTTCTTCCCACAATACTTCTGACAACACAAGAAAATGATGTTAATTTACCAGTAGCCGCTGAAGATTTTTCTCAGGTACCAAATTAATAGCACATGTACTTTACTTAAAATGAGAATTGAAACAATATTGCCTTAACATGTCTTGGCCCATCAAGAGCCAAGCCTCTGGAGTCAGATAGCTTCAAATCATGCCTCCTTTATTTCCTAACTCAAGCTTGAATATAAATTTTAGCTCACCCAAGCTGTGCCCTTGAACACATTACTTAGCCTCTTTTAAGCCTTAATTCCCTCATCTTTAAATTAAAGAATAAGAGTAATGGCCAGGTGCAGTGGCTCACACCTGTAATCCCAGCACTCTGGGAGGCTGAGGCAGTGGATTGCTTGAGTCCAGGCATTTGAGACCAGCCTGGGCAATGTGGCGAAATCCTGTCTCTATGAAAAATACAAAAATTAGCCAGTCTCCTGTAGTCCCAGCTACTTGGCGGGCTGAGGTGGGCAGATTGCTTGTGCCCAGGAGGCAGAGGTTGTGGTGAGCCCAGATTATGCCACTGCACTCCAACTGAGTAACAGAGTGAGCCTCTTGTCTCAAAAAAATGAATAAATAAAACATAAAAATAATATATATAAAAGTAAGATAGCTATTTCACTTGTATTTCAGTATCTGCATGCAATACCTAGCTCAGTACTTTGCACACAGTAGGTGCTCAGTAAGTGTTTATTACACTGAAATTTGTAAAAAGTGTTTCATAAGAAATGTATTACATAAGAAATTTAATACTGAATGAAGCCAATGGCCCATGCAATCTTGTGTACTGAAAAAATAGGTTAATTGCTCACCAAGCTGTTAATCTAAAAAATATTCATTATTAAATAGTTTTTTATTTGTATATTGACAACTCATTACTCATTTTGAACTCATTTATGAATAACTATTTATTCATGGTATTGTGTAGCAGTACATGTGTTAAGGATGAAACCAAAAAATATGTAAGATAAAGATTGTTTATGGAACACATGATTATGTAGGGTTCAGTATTATCAACCTGTGACCAAGCAATGATCAGGAAAAGCTAGTTAATAATAAAAAAAGTATCTGTTAATAACTTCTGTATAAAAAAATTTTTTGTGGCCATGATTAGGCAGACATTTCTGGAATATGATACCAAAAGTACTATCTATGAAAAATAATTTTTTAAATTGGTTTTATCAAAAATAAGAACTTCTGTTATTTAAAATATACTGTTAAGAGAATTAAAAGGCAAGTCACTGACTGGGAGAAAATATTTACAAATCAGTTTTCTGATCAAAGACTTGTATTCAAAATATTTAAGGAGCTCACATAACTCAATATTAAGAAAACAAACAATCCAGTTAAAAAATACACAGTAGATTTGGACAAGTACTTTTCCCAGAGAAGATATATAAATTGCAAATGAGCACATAAAAAGATTCTCAACAGAGTTAGTCATTAGGAAAATGCAAAATAAAACCACTATGATCTACCACTACACAGCCATTAGAATATCTAAAATCTAAAAGACTGTCATGCTGAGTGTCAGCAAGGATATGGAGCAACTGAACTCTCAGACTTTGCTGATTGAGAATGCAGAATGATCCAACCACTATGGAAAAGAGCTTGGCCATTTCTTAAAAAAATATACACCCACCAAATGAACCATGCATTTCACTCCTAGTTTCCCAAGAGAAACTAAAACATGTTTGCACAAAGACTTGTACATGGATGTTCATACAACTTTATATTTGTAGTAACCCAAAACTGGAAACAACACAAATGTCCATCAGCTGGTAAATGGACATATTGTGGTGTATCCTGTACAGTGGAATATTTAGCAACCAAAAGACATGAACTATTAATACAAACAATAACTTGGATGGTTCTTACAAAGTTATGTTGAGTAAAGAAGCCATACCAAAAAAAAAAATTATTTTACTTACATAGAATTCTAGAAAATGCAAACTAATTTCTAGTAATAGAAAGCATTTCACTTCTTTTCGGGGAAGTAGGAGGTAGAGGTGGGATGGGCAAAAGGGAGAAGATAAAAGGGTGTGAGAAGACTTTTGAGATTGATGGATGTGTTTGTTGTATTATATTGATTGTGGTGATGGTTTCACAGGTTTATACATAGGTCAAAATAGCAAATTGGACACTAAATATGTGCAGTTTATTGTCTATTACTTATACCTTAATAAAACTGTTTAAAAATAAAAGAAAGATTGCTTCCTTTTAATCGGTGGCTTGTTTTTAGAATAAAACTATAAAGTGTTACCAGAAAAATGGACCTCAGAAAATTCCTTTGTTAGATTTCTTTAGCTAGCAGGGACGTATGTTTAGTAATAATAATAGCACATGCTTATTTATAGTTCTAGATGCTGTTCTAAGTTTTTTATGTATTTTAACTCATTTAATCCTTATAACAGCCTAATGAGGTAATTGTTATTATTATCCTTATGTCATTAATGAGGAAATTGAGGTATTGAGGAGTTAAATAACTTGCCCAAGGTCAAAGCTAGAAAATGCCTTAGCCAGATTTGAACACAGGCAGTTTAGATCCTGTGTTCACAGCTCTTATTCACTGTGAGTAAGTAAGGAAACCAATTGAGAGGTTCAAAGTGTCAGCAGCCAGAGCCAGAGATAGTCCTAGTACCCATCTTAGAAATAAACACCAAGATAATATTTCCTTCAAGGCAGAAACATACGTGACTAACGGCTCTAAACTTAAAAGACCAGAGTGAAGGCTAGTTATTATTGCTGCAGCTTAAAGCTACTCATTTTTACCCCTAGATAAAGAGGATGCTTGCCAAAGCTGCCGTGTCCATGTGGACAGATGTTTCAGATTCTTCTCTGGTTGTATTTATTGATAAGGGTCCAGAGATTTCTTTTTAAGCTCCTGTTAAAGTGTATCTTTACAGTCAGGAGAAGAACAAAAATAAAAACAACAACAAAAAAAGTGTATCTTATAGCTGTTTTCAGGGCCTTATTCATAATTAAGCTCATAAAAAAAAGAGAAGAAAAAAATCACAGACTTTGTGATGTATGATTATGAGATTTGTGACTAATGTAGATTTCAAATTTGATTATGGTACAGGTAAGGGAGAGAGATGATAGGGCTTATGATGAAGCATATGTTTCTTGAATGACAAATGGAGGATAATACCTACTCACACTTCTGAGAATTAAATGATGTTACTATATGTAAAAGCTCTTCAAAAATTGCAGTGCATTATGCAGATTTTCGTTTTATGCAAAAAATGGTTATATGGAAGAGTTTGCTGCCAAATTAAGTACTTATCCTGTCTAAATCCATTATATATATATATAAAGTAGTTAGATTTATAAGTAGCTCTGAGTTCTTTAATAAAAATAGACAGAAATGACTTGAATATTTGAAATCTGTATATATGATCCAAGTCTTTTTAAAAAAGGTTTTTTTTTTTTGCAATATCTTTTCTGTTGTAATATGTACCTCATCACCTATTTATTGGTAGAAGTACTAATAAATAAATGGCAATAAAAAGCAACTAGAAAGCAAGCATATTATTAAAACTTTAAATAATAAACACCTGCATAATTTGGCTTCTCAGATTTTTTTAATTAACTAAAAACTAATATTATGACCTCATATCTTAAATTATTTAGTATCCACAAAAGCGAAATCAAAATGTTAAGCAAGTTGAACACACACCAGAACAAAGTTACCTACGCATTAGAAATAAATGTGATACTGCACCTTCACAACAACAAGGTAAGACTTGTTTTTTATGTAATAATATAATAGTTTGATACTTGTCTGAATATTGAACAAATATGAGAATTCTTTACCTTTGTATATATCCTACTGCTCTCTAAGTTTTTGTTTTCTCTCATTTAGTCCATTTAGATGAAGAATCAGTATTGTATTTGACTATAAATGTGTTTGTTCTTTTTACCGGTAAACACTATTTCTAGTGGATTTTTAAAACTCTTAGCTGATGTCTTTCCTTTAACCTTTTAGCTCTTGTTCAATTGAATACCAAGATCTTTTTATCTGTATATAGGTCTGTTTAAAATTATAATATGTTAAAGACAGGAATTATGGCTGTTAATATGCTTTGTAAAGCACATTATTTAGTGCATGGTGATGTTGACCAAGTATAACTTAAAAACAATTGCCTTTCATGTTACATACTATGAAATGGATGAACTTAACTGTTCTTTATCAAACTTATGTGGTTACCTTTAATTCCACAGTCAGTGTTCAACCATTTTATATTGTCTTTATGTTTCTAACATAAAGATGGCTTTGTTTGCCGTCTTGCTTCTTAGTCATTACATTGTATATAACCTAAAATCTGAAATTTGGGAGTAGAAACTAAGATCTCTCCTGTTTAAAAACTTTCTGTCCACAATCCTGGAAGAAGTATTAGGAATATTTTGAGAAGTTGAATTTTTCTTTTTTGCTTTTATGACTGTGATCTTTATTTAATTTTCAAATAATATTTAGTTGAGCAAATACATATTATTGGGTATCAGTATAATTGCAGATGTAACTGTGCATTTGGTGTTTTGAGAAGGACCTAAATGAGGAAGTACTCAAAATAGCAAGATTATGCCACATAGGGTTTAGGTTTTCAATCTTCCATTTGTTTTCTGTTTCCCTCTTGCTCCAACTTTTCAGAATTTTGTCTTGACCTTTTTTTAAAAAAAAATATCACCATAGTATGTTAATATTAATGTACTATGGAAAATTGCCTAGAAACTCCTTTCATGGTGATTTAAAAATTAATCATGATAGTATATAGATATGGGCAGATAAATGTTTCTAAGATAATTTCAGGACTTCATGTTCTTCCACTGAGTGCTCATTCATGAACCATCCTTCATGGTCAATGATAGTTTTTTTAATTTAGTGTTTTTTAAAAAATAATCATTTTTGACATTATAAATAAATTTTATTTTCTTAGGAATGTTGTATCTAAGGAAATAATTATTTTTTTCAGCTGATAGGAAAATATCTCGTAAGATGTTAGCTGGTGGGAGGGAGTTTTATGTGGAAAGAGTTTACAACAGTTGGATTTGATACATTTGAAATGTTTTGCTTTTAATTTTACATCTAATACAAAAGTTAGGAGAGCAGACCTATACCAGCCTTGACTAAGACAAATAAATACCAGTGGGCTATAAAGAGAGCATTTTAAATAGAGGCCAAGTCTTTCACTCTATAATTGATACATATCTTCATACTGAAAATTTCTTGAATGAATATGATTGCCTTGGCAAATATAGTCAGTTATGACATTTTTCCCATAGATTTTGTGGGTTTTATATTTTTTCTCTGATGAAACTTTGAGACATTGCCAAATGTTCCAGAAAATAGAAGTCAGAGTGCCAAAATAATTCTCTGGAGCTCTCAGGACTTTGGGTGACCTTGAAGGAATTCAATTCTATCATACATAGAGACCTTGAAGATAATGAAGGAAATTCACCTTACCACAAGGGAATCAAAACCACATCTTTTCTAGCAGATAAATGCTTCCAAGAATACTAGAATGCCAATTTTTGGCTATTTCAGGGGGAAGTATCATATATTTCACTTTGAAGTGTAGTAGTTTAATATATGTGTATAAAGGAAGAAGTAGAGCAGCTGTTTAAATGATCATCCATTAAAAAATTGACTGAAGAATGGTAGGACACAGATTCCAGCATGGCATTGCTAGGAACTTATTAAAACAGTTTTTTTCCTCCCTTGATTTTTTACTTTCAGATTTTAATATAAAAGAGAGGAATTCATTGTTCTGACAAGTGATCTCTTTGGAGTCTTTAAGAGCAAAATCTTTTCATTTGGTATTGAATTTATTGAGTCTGTCTTTGACCACATGATACCACTGATTTGATTCTATGTACTGATAAGCGTATCTAACAGTTTTATAATGAAAGCACTCTTTTAAAAAGTATTTGAATGGGTCATTTCTATTTTCCCCCTTTGCTGTGCAAATTAATTTTTACTCCTCTTTTGCTATGCAGATTAACTCCCATCATTACAAATGAGAGGCTAGTTTTAAGTCAATTTATTTGTGATGAGCCCAGGAACACTTAAATTCTATAACGTATTAAAATAGTACACATAAAAGATTATTTTCATTCTTTTTTCCATTTAAATTTGAAGACCATCATAATAAATTATCATTACAAAATCAAACATACTATATACTACTGTCAGTCAATGGGGAAAAAATAAGTCATATGTTTTATGGTAAGATGCTATGAAAGACTGGATTGTCAAATTTTCTTGAAAAATCACAGCAGTTTTCGGTTTTCTTATTTGTAGATTATACATGTTACTCAGAAAATAAGTATCAAAGTGCTAAAAGTAATAGGTGTAATTGCTGTTATTTGTCAAAATCAGTTTACATTTTTGTGGGAAATACAGAATCAAAAATGTTTCCTTCTGGCATTATGTCCCAAGTTAAATTTCTAGCCAATTTAGGACCTCCAATTGAAAACATCTTATTCATTTTAACCCACTCTCTTCCCCTAGCTCTTTTCTGCCTTGAACGTAATTATAATCTTAACAACAGTTTTTGGCTAGGTACAGTGGCTCACACCTGTAATCCCAGCACTTAGGGAGGCCGATGTGGGTGGATCACTTGAGGTCAGGAGTTTGAGACCAGCCTGGCTAACATGGTGAAACCCTGTCTCTGCTAAAAATACAAAAATTAGCTGGGTGTGGTGGCACATGCCTGTAGTCCCAGCTACTTGGGAGGTTGAGACATGAGAATTGCCTGAGTCTGGGAGGTGGAGGTTGCAGTGAGCTGAGATCACAGCAGTGCACTCCAGCTTGGGCAACAGAGTGAGACTGTCTCAAAACAAAAACAAAACAAAAAACAAAAATAGTTTTCATTTACCAGAGGCTTGCTAGGTGTGTTCCTATTATTTCATTTATTCCTCACAATACCATCCTTGGTAGGGAGTTTTGTTTGTTTGTTTGTTTTATAGAGACAGAGTCTCACCGTCACACAGGCTGGAGTGCGGGGGTATGATTATAGTTCATTGCATCCTCAGCCTCCTGGGATCAAGCAATCCTCCTGCCTCAGTTTCCAAGTAGCTAGGACAACAGGTGTGTGCCATCATGCCTGCCTCAGGTAGTTTTATTCCTGTTTTACAATAGAGAATAATATTCGTGAATGTTAACTAATTTTCCCAAAGCACACAATTTAAAAAATGAAGATCTGGAATTCCAGCCCAGATAGACTTGATTGCAAAGCTGATACTCCTTTCCTTGTGTAATACTATTTATTGAATAAGCATTTAGTGAATATTTATTGTGTGACTTAACAGCTTGTTAACGAGCTGCTTTTATCATCTCTGTATTCCCCGGACTGATTATGTAATTTCCAAAGAAAGTGATATATGGGATAGTTTTGTGATTTGTTTTTAAGATATGTTGTCTGTTTCTTATTTAAGAGAGCTTGTTTCCCAGTGTAGCACTGTGGTGATCAGTAAGTATTTGTTCATGGAATTGAATTTGATGATTACATCATTTGCTATTAACCCCAAACAACATTTAATTCTATTATTTAGTAATAAGACGGAAGAAGGAAGGGAAGAGAAAAATGAGAATATTTCATTAGAATCATTTTTCCATTACTGACTCTTTTTAATGTAGACAGTCTTGCAAACAGCCACAGTGGAAGGATCTAAAGTGATTTTTATTTGCGTTTCCAAAAGATTGACTTCTTTTATGGTATTAACATAAATTTTTATTCTTTGAGGACATCATAGTTGAACAGAAGGTAGGGGCAGCTAAGAATATGCCCAAGGGTGGGGAAAATTAAATCAGCTTAGATATTAGTTCATGGGCAATCTTTTGAACTTTAGATGAGAGAGAAAAATAGTGTGGGCATTCATTCACTCTTTCTTTTTTTAAAATTGAGATATTAATCACATACTGTAAAATCCTCCCTTTTAAGTTCTCAGTGGTTTTTTTGTATATTCACAAGTGGCTGAATTATCTTCATTTTCTAATTCTAGAAATCTTCTTAGGTTCATTTTCTTCACCCTAAAAAGAGACTCCATATCTATTAGTAATTATTCTCCATTCTGCCCTCCTCAACCCCATCCCTGGCAACCATTAATCTACTTTCTGTCCCTATGGATTTCCCTACTCTGGACATTTCATATACGTGGAATCATGTAAGATGTGGTTTTTCTGTTTGGCTTCTTTCACTTAACATAATGTTTTCTTTTAGTTTTTTGTGGTTTTTTTTTTTTTTTTTTCTTGTTGTTGAGACAGAATCTAGGTGTGTCACCCAGGCTGGAGTGCAGTGGCATGATCATGGCTGACTGCAGCCTCTAACCTCCTGGGCTCAAGCAATTTTCCCACCTCAGCCTCCTGAGTAGCGGGGACTACAGGTGTGTGCCACCATGCCCAGCTAATTTTGTTTTCATTTTTTTAGAAACATGGTCTCACTCTGTTGTCCAGGCTGGTCTTGAACTCCTGGGTTCAAGCAATCTGCCTGCCTCAGCCTCCCAATGTGCAGGGATTACAAGTGTGAGCCACTGCATCTGGCAACATAATGTTTTCAAGGTCCATTCATGTTGTAGCAGATGTCATTACTTTATTCCTTTTTATAGCTGAATAATATTCCATTGTGCATTCATTCTTAGTCTTTTTTACCATCCCTTTACATAAAATACCATAGAAAGTGCTTGTGGACTGAGAGAGGGATAAAACAAAGCATCTGCTCTCTAGGGATAAAAAGAAGAAAGGAGGCCATTTTGTGAAGAGATGAAGACTGAGAGGTTGTGGCCGCCTTGCCGACCTCAAGCAGCAGTCGGCTTCACACAGAACCCGGAAGTAGGAGTCTCAGAATCGAATCTCTTCTCTCTCCCCACTCCTGTGAGATTTTTTTGATCTTCAGCTACTTTTTCTGCTTTGTGAGAAATCTTATCATCGAACACAATGGCCAACAACATCACCAACAAGACAGATCCTCCCTCCTTGAATTTCCATGTGTTCACTGGAAATGTCAACACACTTGTGCTCAAGAAATCTGATGTGGAGGCAGTCTTTTTGAAGTATGGCAAAATTGTGAGTTGTTCTGTTCATAAGGGCTTTGCCTTCATTCAGTATGTAATGAGAGAAATGCCCAGGCTGCTATAGGCAGAGATGTACGGCTCATCTTTTGACTTGGACCACGTCTTTTAACAGGATTATTATGATAGGATGTGCAGTTACCCAGCATGTGTTCCTTCTCCTCCTATTGCTTGGGTTGTAGTGACCTTGAAACGTCAGCATGTATCAGGAAACACCTCACAAAGGAGCAAAAGTGGCTTCAATTCTAAGATTGGACACGGGATCTTCCAAGTCTGGAAAGTTGAAAGATGACCTCAGGCCATTAAGAAGGAATTGACCCAGATAAAAATAAGTGGAGTATCTCCTGGAAAACCTGGAAAACATTGAAAAGGAACAGGAAACAAGCAGTAGAGATGAAGCATAAGTTAGAAGAGGAGCAGAGTAGTAGAGACTAATGTGAATGGAGACTGAGGAGGGTGCAGATGACTTTGCTGAGGAGGGGACCTACTGGATGATGATGATGATAATGAAGATGGGCGAATGACCAGCTGGAATTGATCAAGAATGATGAAAACGAGGCTGAGGAAGAAGAGGATGACAGAGACAGTGCCAATGGTGAAGATGACTCTTAAGCACATAGTGGGGTTTAGAAATCTTATCCCATTATTTCTTTACCTAGGCGCTTGTCTAAGGTCAGGTTTTTCACCAGATCCTCTCCCCTAGTGTCTTCAGCACATGCTCCCTGTTCTCCCCATCCTTGTCCTTCCCATGTTCATTTATTTATAATGCCCTGTGCCTACTCCCATTTCCATTTCCTTTGACACTCCTAGTTTTGTTAAGTCTTACCCTGTAATTTTTGCTTTTAATTTTGATACCTCTTTATGACTTAACAATAAAATGGGTGTATGGTTTTTATCAACTGTCTCCAAAATAATCTCTTGTTATGCAAGAAGTACAGTTCTTTTCATTCATACGTAAGTTCAATAGTTGCTTCCTTAACTGCAAAGGCAATCTCCTTTAGTTGAGTAGCTCCTGCAAGCAGCTTTGAGTTAGAAAGTATTACACCCCAACATTAGTGTGCTGTGTGGGGCAGCTCAACACAAATGTTAAAAGTGTATTTTTATGAATGAGAGTTGGCATGTCAAATACATCCTCTAGAAAAATAATTAGTGTTATAGTCTTAAGATTTGTTTTCTAAAGTTGATACTGTGGATTATTTTTGTGAACAGCCTGATGTTTGAGACCTTTCTTCCTCAAAATAAATAAGTCCTTATTAAACCAAGGGGGAAAAAAGAAGAAAGGGGTAGTTGAGAAGAATAATTTCTTTAAAACACTGCATCTCAGAAATAATTTGTTAGAATACTATTAAATATGAAAAGACAACTTTCTATAATTATACTGTCAACTTGTCACTTTTTTCTTGTAGTGCTGAAAAATAAACACATGGCAACAAGTGTGTTAGGTCAACTTGCAGATCATTTTTATGTGTATACATTTCTTACATTTTATGTGAGGATGTTTGGATGAGGGAGGCATAATCCATATGAGAAAAAATATTTCTCTGGCACAATAATGGATTTTAAAACATAGGTTATTGTTTTAACTGTTCCTATGTGAAAGGGTTTACACTTTAAGAGATAGAATGTATATATGCATATCTCTCTATAATATCTATATCTATATTGTATATATATAATCAAAGAGACAAATGTACATAACTAAGGATGATCCCTCAGAATGAGCAAAACGCATAAAGGATTGACATAGAAAATCTATTAAATAAGACATTGAATATTATGCAAGGATTTCTATAACATTTTACTTATTGGTACTAAAAGCAATTTCCTTTTCAATGCAGAAGCATTTTAATTGTGGAAATTATTTAATTTCCTTTTTGTGGAATTAATTATACACTGTGAATGGAGAGCTTGGATTTTTCTCGTCTTTTAGACATTAAACATCTCACCAAAACCATACACCAGGATTGTTTTGAAGACTTGCCAACATTCCAAAAACCTCTTCAACCTTTCATTATGATTATGATTTTATCATATTATGATTATGATTCTTAAAATAGAAATCAAATTGATATAAAATATAATTTAAACTATTAGATCAATTAGTAGCCTCTTTTATTCAACAGTGATTATAAATCATTTAACCTTATAATCACAGAGGTAAATATAGATTTGATAAAAATCTTCACATTTTGATACTTAAGACTTGGGAGCAGAAGAATCATCTCCAGTTCAACAGAACCAAAGGCTGTAATTACGATTAGGAGTAGCATCTGATTTTACTTCTAGTTGAATATTATTATTATTATAAAGATGGGATCTTATTATATTTCTTAGGCTGGTCTTGAGCTCTTGGACTCAAGTGATCCTCCCATCTCGGCCTCCCAAAGTGCTGGGATTACAGGCATGAGCCACCACTCTTGGTTGGCCTCAGTATTACTTTTATTATACCACATTGCCCTCCAAATTAACTGCAAGTTGATGTATTACAAATGTTATTCTTTTAATCAACCTAGTAATCATTTACTTAAAATTTTTTAGTTATTTTAATTTTATGTAAATTAGGCAGACTATTCCACTAAAACAATTCTACCCTTTTTGTTCATATAATGAAAATAAAAAGAGAAGCTTATTTCAATTAAGAATACATTACCCTGGAGAGTTTGTATACATTCAGGTCAGAGCTATAGCTACACAGCCATCCAGTGTCATAAAAAAGCAACTCATCGACGAGTGATCTCTCCTTTCAGAAGTGTGCATTTTTTTTTCTTAGCTTTACTGCATTAAAAAGTGTGCATTCTTAATGTATGGCTATGAGAAACTGTTCTTTTATGATATTTTCATTAAAAGCTTGATTGAAAACTAAAATAAATTAGAACAGAGAAGTAATATAATCTTATTATACATGTAGGATGAACTACTACTAGATTGTTAGTCTCTGATACAGTATTTCTCAAACTTTAACAGATATAAAACTCTCCTGGAGTACTTATCTATTAATAAAATGTAGATCCTAAACTGAATGTTTGCTTGAGGTGGGGTCTGGGAATGTGAACATTAAATTAGTACCCCTTGTTATTTGGATGCAGAAGAGGGAGGACTGCCCTTTGAGAAACACTGCTTAAGGACTCCAGTTGTTTTTGATGATTCTGTTCTTCTATTTAGACTTAGAAGTACTTTGGAGGCAAATTACATGATCTCAAATCCTAGCTCATCTATTTACTAGCTGATGACCCTGGGCAAGATACTTAACCTTTCTGTGCTTTTCTTGTCTGTAATATATTACAAATACCTCATTATGGTAATTAAAGACATAAGATACACTTATACTAGAACCTGACATATATTAAGAGCTATTAAAGTGTTAACTTCACTCACTGCAACCTCCACCTCTTATGTTCAAGCGATTCTCCTGCCTCAGCCTCCCGAGTAGGTGGGACTGTAAGTGCATGCCACCACACCCAGCTAATTTTTGTATTTTTAGTAGAGATGGGGTTTCAGTGTGTTGGCCAGGATGGTTTCAATCTCTTGACCTTGTGATCTACCTGCTTCGGCTGCCCAAAGTGTTGAGATTACAGGTATGAGCCACTGTGCTTAGCCCTGAAAGTGTTAGCTTTTATTAGCATGACTGTTTCTCTCCTTTTTGAATACTCATGTTATAATCAGCTCTCCTTTAACAGATAGGAATTGAACCTATATTTGTCCTAAGCCTTAAAGGATGCTGGTGAGGAAATGCTAAAGATGTTACATGTTCTATATAGTGTTAGGAAGATAGCAAAATTGTTTCTCTTCAGTGAATATATTTAAGATTATAGGTATAAGATATATCTTAGGGACCTGGGTAAGATGGCTGAATAGGAAAAGCTCTGGTCTGCAGCTCCCAGCGAGATCAACACAGAAGGTGGGTGATTTCTGCATTTCCAACTGAGGTCCCCAGTTCATCTCATTGGGACTGGTTAGACAGTGGCTACAGCCCACAGAGGGCGAACAGAAGCAGAGTGGGGCATCGCTTCACCCAGGAAACGCAAGGGGTTTGGGAACTCCCTCCCACAGCCAAGGAACTGTGCCCTCAGGAATGGTGCATTCTGGCCCAGATACTATGCTTTTTCCATGGTCTTCACAACTCGCAGACCAAGAGATTCCCTTGGGTGCCTATACCAACAGGGCCCTGGGTTTCAAGCAGAAAACTTGGCAGCCAGACTGCTTCTCTAGATTAATCCTCTCTGGGCAGGGCATCTCTAAAAGAAAGAAAACTCCCATCTCCCTGGAACAGAGCACCTGGGAGAAGGGGCATCTGTGGGCACAGCTCCAGCAGACTTAAACGTTCCTGCCTGTTGGCTCTGAAGAGAGCAGTGGATCTCCCAGTACAGTGCTCGAGCTCTGCTGCGGGACAGACTGCCTCCTCAAATGGGTTCCTGATACCAATGCTTCCTGACTGGGAGATACCTCCCAGCAGGGTTTGACAGGCACCTCATACAGGAGAGCTCTGGTTGGCATTTGGCGGGTGCCCCTCTGGGAAGAAGTTTCCAGAGGAAGGAACAGGCTGTAATCTTTGCTGTTCTGCAGCCTCTGCAGATGATACCAAGGCAAGCAGGGTCTGGAGTGGACCTCCAGCAAACTCCATCAGACCTGCAGCAGAGGGGTTTGACTGTTGGAAGGAAAACTAACAAATAGAAAGGAATTGCATCAACATCAACAAAAAGGATGTCCACACAGAAACACCATCCGAAAGTCCCCAACATCAAAGACCAAAGGTAGATAAATCCATGAAAATGAGGGGAAAAAAAAACAGCTCAAAAAGGCTGAAAATTCCAAAACCAGAATGCCTCTTCTCCTACAAAGGTTCACAACTCCTCGCCAGCAAGGGAACAAAACTGGATGGAGAATGAGTGACGAATTTTTAAAGTCCGCTTCAGAAGGTGGATAATAATGCGAGGAGCATGTTCTAACCCAACGCAAGGAAGCTAAGAACCTTGAAAAAAGGTTAGAGGAATTGCTAACTAAAATAACCAATTTAGAGAAGAACATAAATGACCTGATGGAGCTGAAAAACACAGCATGAGAACTTCTTGAAGCATACACAAGTATCAGTAGCCGAATCGATCGAGCAGAAGAAAGGATACCAGAGATTGGAAATCAACTTAATGAAATAAAGCATGAAGACAAGAATAGAGAAAAAAAAATGAACAAAGCCTCCAAGAAATATGGGTCTGTGTAAAAAGACCAAACCTACGTTTGATTGGTGTACTTGAAAGTGACAGGGGAATGGAACCAAGCTGGAAAACACTCTTCAGGATATTATCCAGGAGAACTCCCCTAACCTAGTAAGATAGGAGCATTCAAATTCAGGAAATACAGAGAACACCACAAAGATACTCCTCGAGAAGAGCAACCCCCAGACACATAATCGTCAGATTCACCAAGGTTGAAGTAAAGAAAAAAATGTTAAGGGCAGCCAGTGAGAAAGATCAGTTACTCACAAAGGGAAGCCCCTCAGACTAACAGTGGATCTCTCTGCAGAAACCCTACAAGCCAGAAGAGAGTGGAGGCCAATATTTAGCATCCTTAAAGAATTTTCAACCCAGAATTTCATATCCAGCCAAACTAAGCTTCATAAGTGACAGAGAAATAAAATCCTTTACAGATAAGCAAATGCTGAGAGATTTTGTCACCACCGGGCCTGCCTTACAGGAGCTCCTGAAGAAAGCACTAAACATGGAAAGGAAAAACCGGCACCAGTCACTGCAAAAACTTACCAAATTGTAAAGACCATTGCCACAGTGAAGAAACTGCATCAGGCTGGTCCGAAAGTAGTGAGTTATCTCAGTTGATTGTTCACAGTCACTTACAGATCGAACTCCTTGTTCTACTCTCCCCTCTTCTCACTACTGCACTTAACTAGTCTAAAAAAAAGAAAAAAAGAAATAAAAAGAAACTGCATCAACTAATGGACAAAATAACTAGTTAGCATCACAGACAAATGGAAAAACATTCCATGCTCAAGGTTAGGAAGAATCAATATTGTGAAAATGGCCATACTACCCAAAGTAATATATAGATTCAGTCCTATCCCTATCAAGCTACCATTGACTTTCTTCACAGAATTAGAAAAAAACTACTTTAAATTTCTTATGGAACCAAAAAAGAGTCCATATAGCCAAGACAGTTCTAAGCAAAAAGAACAAAGCTAAAGGCTTTATGCTACCTGACTTCAAACTGTACTACAAAGCTACAGAAACCAAAACAGCATGGTACTTGTACCAAAACAGATATGTAGACCAATGGAACAGAACAGAGGCCTCAGAAGTAACATCAGACATCTAAAGCCATCTGATCTTTGACAGACCTGACAAAAACAAGCAATGGGGAAAGGATTACCTATTTAATAAATGGTGCTGGGAAAATTGGCTAGCCATATACAGAAAACTGAAACTGGACCCCTTCCTTACACCTTATAAAAAAATTAAGATGGATTAAAGACTTACATGTAAGACTTAAAACCATAAAAACCCTAGAAGAAAACCTAGGCAATACCATTCAGGACATAGGCATGGGCAAAGACTTTATGACTGAAAAACCAAAAGCAGTGGCAACAAAAACCAAAATTGACAAATGGGATCTAATTAAACTAAAGAGCTTCTGCACAGCAAAACAAACCATCATCAGAGTGAACAGGCTACCTGCAGAATGGGAGAAAATTTTTGCAATCTATCCATCTGACAAAGAGCTAATATCCAGAATCTACAAAGAACGTAAACAAATTTACAAGAAAAAAAAACCCCCATCAAAAAGTGGGCTAAAGATATGAACAGACACTTCTCAAAAGAAGACATTTATGTGGCTAACAAACACAGGAAAAAAAGCTCATCATCACTGATCATTAGAGAAGTGCAAATCAAAACCACAATGAGATACTATCTCATGGCAGTTAGAATGGCGATCATTAAAAAGTTAGGATACAACAGATCCTGGAGAGGGTGTGGAGAAATAGGAACGCTTTTACACTGTTGTTGGGAGTGTAAATTAGTTCAACCATTGTGGAAGACAGTGTAGCAATTCCTTAAGGATCTAGAACCAGAAATACCATTTGACCCAGCAATCCCATTACTGAGTGTATACCCAAGGATTATAAATAATTTTACTATAAAGACACATGCACATGTATGTTTATTGCAGCACTGTTCACAATAGCAAAGACTTGGAACCATCCCAAATGCTAATCGATAATGGACTGGATAAAGGAATGTAGCATATATATACCATGGAATATTATGCAGTCATAAAAAAGATGAGTTCATGTCCTTTGCAGGGACATGGATGAAGCTGGAAACCATCATTCTCAGCAAACTAGCAGGAACAGAAAACCGAACAGCGCACATTCCCACTCATAAGTGGGAGTTGAACATTGAGAACACATGAACGCATGGAGGGGAACATCACACACCAGGACCTGGCGGGTGGTCGGGGGCTAGGGGAGGGATAGCATTAGGAGAAATACCAAATGTAGATGACGGGTTGATTGGTGCGGCAAACCACCATGGCATGTGTATACCTATGTAACCTGCATGTTCTGCACATGTATCCCAGAACTTGAAGTATAATAATAATAATAATAAAGTATGTGTGAACATGTGTGTGTCTGCAGCAGAGAAGCAGAGGTAAAGACCTATGGCTGCAAATACTTAAGACGGCATCAAACTACATATCAAATTGTTACTTTCTGTTTCTCTGGCTTACTTCAGAGTTACCTTGCATAGGATGAAAGATCTAATGGAACAGGAAAGCGTCTTTGTGTTTAGCCTTAGCTTTTAGGATGGGAGAAGTCAATGGGAATAATCTGGGCAATGCAACACGTGCATACTGGGAAACCCAAGCCATATGTCATACACCACAGTATCTTTTACAGTTCCACAGGTGAAAATGAAATGAAACCAACTCCATCCTTCTCAGAAAAGATGTCTTTTCTTTTAAGAAGTCTATTTATTTTTATTATAAAAGCAAAATAAAACAGGATCACTTAATTACAAAATATTTTAAAATATGTGCATGACAAATGCTTGGTAAATATACTTCATTGTTTTCAGAGTGTCCCTGATGGATTCCTTATCCATGACCTACAAATGGTGATTACAAATTTAAGACTTTCTTGGGTGTATTTTTTAATTGGGAGTAAATACAGAGGTCAGAATTACTCTTGGGTTTCTAGTAAGAAGAAATGCAATTACTTGTAAATTATTTTAAGCTAAATGCTGTTTACTCTCTGTTAAAATGATAAAACAGGCCGGGCGCGGTGGCTCACACCTATAATCCTAGCACTTTGGGAGGCCGAGGTGGGTGGATCACCTGAGGTCAGTAGTTCAAGACCAGCCTGGCCATCATGGTGAAACCCCATCTTAAAAAAAAATAAAATAAAATGATAAAACAAGTTACTCTGTTGTGGAATATATACCCACAAAAGTCTTTCAGTAAAATGTTATTGCTAAAAGGTATCTTAAAATCTAATTGTTAGCCTTTGTTACACTTGCCAGCTCAGAATGGACAGGCACCTTTTTGTGTGATGAGCCTCACAGAGGCTATGGAAAACATGAGCACTGTTTTCTTGGGAATATAATTGCAGTAATACTGTACCACCTAATGAAGTCAGAATAAACAGTTTAGGTAGAAATATAGTTCTGAAAGCCTTGTGATTATTGCTTTTTGTGTCATTCTGCCTACATTACACTAACTAGGACTTCGGAAGTCCTGGAAATAATAAGTTGGATATTTTCTAATTACTGTGTCAGCATGATCAATCATTTCCTGAATTTGCCAGTTTCCTGAAATAGCTTAGCTTATGTTCATAGCACTTTAGAGGAAGCAGCGCAAAATTAATTTCTGTGTTCTCATATATTTCTATTGGTGTCACAAAAGAAATGAAATATTTGTCTTTGGCAAAAAGACCTGTCCACCAAACTTCAATTAATGAATACAAGAATTCGAAATCAAAACTTTGTTTAGTCTAAGGAAAAACAATTCTTTAAACCGTAACCACATGGCTGTTTCTTGTTTGCATCAACTCTGGGTGACTGTTATTGTCTTCTGTGAATTCTCTGGGGCAGGGGCCTGACTTTGTTGAATGAGCCAATTGTTTTCCTTTGTGTTGCCCATCTAGTAAGTTCCCATCTGGTTTGTATCAGACTGTTTTCACAGCCAACAACTGCTGCCTTCTCTATATCCTGACACTTCGGTGCCCCACGCTGTCAAAGCACTGCTGCGATGGCCTTGCTGGCAGGGCCTATACAGCTGTGACTTACAGCTTGGAACTATTACCCAGAGTAATGGTAACGTAGAACTTGGACTGGCCCTTATTCCCATTGGTGTCGTGTGTACAGTGAGCAGAAACCCACCCTCTCCCTCTCTCCCCTTGCCCCGAAACTTGCTATTGAACAGAAAATCTTTAAAGCTCTTATTTTCAGATGTGGAATGGTGGTGTTCTTATTTTCTAGTGGCTTCCTGTATTTGAAAGCTCATTTTTCATTCTTTCACTGTTTCAAAAGTTACCAGGTCTGGCCTTAGGGAAGTGAACTGGTCACTATGTCACATTTAATTTTTGTTTCCATATTTAGTTAGGAATGGCTAAAGATGTCAAAACCTACTGTCAAGGCTACACAGATAATGCAGTGTATTTTTGGTGATAATCACAAGCCACAATTTGAGAGAAGTTTTCATATTTAGGAAGGGTTTCCGCATCAGAAAATAGATTTTCTGTGTATAGATATAGAGGCACTTAGCTTCAAACTGCTTAGTAAATATTAGGGAGTTACTGTGCCCTCAGCTTTGGTACTTATCAACTGTCATTTATAAGAATGTTATAATAATGACCTTCTCTAACAATCTGTGACCTGTTGTAATATAGGTGAATTAGAATTATGGGCATTACTATCGACAAAGATATAGTTGAGTTTAAGTATAGTTATGATGTTATTGCTTAATAGACATAAACTGAAACAGCAAACTTCTTTTATACCAAAGAAAGGAATTAAATTGTGAATTTATGATGTATTGAGATTTTCTTAATGCTGTAAAGATTAGTCAAAACTGGATTACAGTTTGTGCTTTCAATTAAATCAAGTGGCTGATTGTCGTAGAGCATGAAGTATCCTAGACAGTAAGCCTTGTGAGAGTTAAACTGCAGCAACAACAAACACTCACCTTCTGCTTCTGAATAATTTCAGTGCACTGGTATTTCAAGGTTCCTAGAAAATGAAATAGAAAGGAATTCATCTTTGTAGTCAGCAGTACAGCCTATGACGTACCGTAACTGTTTATTTGATATTAAAGGCTACCTAGTAATGATAGTAATTTGGCTATTTTATCATTGGAAAAAACGTTTAAAACTACAAAGGTATCATCTTCTAATTGCTGAAACCTATTGGTTTTTTCAATTTTAACTTTTTTATGGAAGAATAATATACATTCAGAAAAGTATACATATCGTTAAGTGCACAGCTCAAAGAATTTTCATAAATACAGTACACTTGTGCAAGCAGTATCCAGCTCAAGAAATTGAATGCTGCCAGACCCCGGAAGGCCCTCTTGCTCCCTTTCAGCCACCGTCTCCACTCCCACAAGCATAAAACCACTATTCTGACTTCTAACAACCTAGATTAGCTTCCTTGTTTGTACTTCACATTAATGAAATCATATAGTACATATGGCTTCTTTCAGCAGGCAAACCTATTGTAGTTTTTAAGATTCTTTTAGTTTTTAAACTATTATGGCGTGCTTTTATAAAGAATGATCTGAGAGGAATTTGTTTTAGTAGCTGTTTCACAGGCTGTTCAACTAACAGGAAGTGAGTTGTAGATAAAGTTGTCTACTAAAACACAGAGACTCAGTTCGCAACCAAATTTTAATGCTGGAATGTCCCTCTAGACATTCTTGCCCCTAAAAGGCAGGCACTCTCTCTCTCATAACACCAACAGCAATACAGTCAAGTACTTAAATGCTTTTTAATGAGCTTTAATAATTAAATGTACATTACTCAAGTTAATTGTGATTTGCATTCATGATATGTGGGTCATCTATTTTTTGAATTAACTATCAATTTCCTGGCAGTTGGATATATACTTTTATGCTGCCAGGATCCTATTTCTGAAAATGCTATTACTTGAGAGAGTTGGTGTATCTACTAGATATGCAGCCACTGAGTAACTTAATTTGGAGTATCTGGCCAGGTTATTTAACAAGTGCTAACTTTTAAATATATTTTTAAGTACTCTAATAATTTCTTGGATTTTCTTTTAGTGAACTAAGATTAGTATAAAAATGCAGCTATCCTGACTGTTGCTAATTTTAGATTTCTCCTTATTAGATTTTGTTTTAAATTTTGGACATCGTCCCTTTAAAAATTTATGTTTTGTTTTGTGGGTTAAAAATTCACGTATTGTGGGGGCTTCATCTTTATATCCTTATTTTGCAGTTAACACCCTTATAGTTTTATAACTGTTTTCTTAGATAATCCGTAAAGAATTTATTTAAAACAATACTATAAAGATTTACAGATATCAGTATTGCTATACCAGTGACTCTTACTGAAAACAGCATTAAAAAGTCAAAAGATATCGTACTCCAGACGGGTTTGAAAAAAAAAAAAAAGAGTCAGAAATGACAGCCTCCCAAGTAGCTGGGACTACACACATGTGTCCCTGCTTTTCCAGGCTGGAATTCTACTTTCAAATCTAAGATCACTTGTTTCTTATTTTGTGGTATCTTCAAACATTTAAGTAAAAGTTAAAAGTCAGCTTTTTGTGGTAAAGATAGAAATATAAATCATATTTATAGTTAATCTATAACTCAATTTCTAGTCAGTATTGCTTATTCAAAATTTCCATAGAAATGTTAATAGAAGTTTGTAGATGTAATAATTCCAAAATTTTCCTTCTAATCTTCTGACTTCAATACCAGTAAGTATTATGTTTTTTCAGTTTTGATCAGCAATATAAAGAATTGTAAGAACCGACAAACTTAAGAAGCAGTTTTCAAGTTGTGTTAACCTAGTTGTAGGCCATCTTTGCTACTTTAATCATCAGCTGCAGAGCACAATACTCACCGTTCCAATAAACCACATTAATCAAAAAGTGAGAATTATGAAGCTACTACTTAGAAGAATAAGTTAAAATGGTCAACTCTGATATTGTGATAGTAGCTTTTTTTAAAAAAAAAACTGTAAAAAGATATCACTACGGAAGTCAAGATTCTCCCTGTTTTGATTGAGGAGAGTTTTGTTTATGCTTACAATAACAGCAACAAGCATATGTCATAGTTACCATTTATGTACACTTCCTTTATGTGGCATACTCTGCTGAGATCCTTGATCAACACAATTAGGTAGGTAATAGTCTTATTACTTGCTATAAAAAGTGGTTCTTCAATGGAAGGAATCTCTGAGGTGGTATTGATACGTTTGTTTTCATGTTTATACTTTATGTTCTTTGTATATTTGAAAGGGAACTCTGTTAAGCTGGAGGGACCAAGCAATAATAATTTCTCTGCCTCTCTAACTCTTGGAAATTTAGAAATAGAGTGACAAGTGAACATAGATAGCATGTAACCATTAACATCATAGTAAGTACTTTTAATACATTTAAGTATTTTAAAAATTACATCACAGTTAAGCAGGGCATGGTGGCAGATAACTGTAGTCCTAGCTACTAGCAAGGCTGAGGTGGCAGGATGGCAGGATCTCTTGAGCCTAGGAGGTCAAGGCTGCAGTGAGCTATGATTGTACCACTGCACTCCAGCCTGGGTGACAGAATGAGACCCCCACTTCTTTAAAAAACAAACAAAACCTGTATCACAGTTGGATGTTTAATTTTGGTCTATTTGTGTATATCAAATATCTAACTTGTATTTTTCCACTCGTCCTTATAAAACTGTATTTTTATAAGTTTTCTACAGTATAACTACAGTAGTTTAACATGAATGTTTATCTCCAGTGAGAATATATTGCCCAGCATAATGAAATATGCAATGCTTATAATCTTTCTCATTTAAATATCTTATAAAAATCTACCCAAATTTTTAGAAAATTTTTTAATTTAGAAATTTTTTTAATTTTTAATTTTTGTGAGTACTTAGTGGGTGTATGTATTTATGGTTTACATGAGATATGTTGATACAGGCATGCAGTGTGTAATAATCACATCAGGGTAAATGGAGTATTCATCTCCTCAAGCAGTTATCCTTTTTGTTACAAACAATCCAATTAGACTCGGTTATTTAAAAATGTACAATTACATTATTTTTTACTATAGTCACCCTTCTGTGCTAGCGAATTACTGTCTTATTCATTCTTTCTATTTTTTTTTTTTTTTTTTAACTCATTAACCCTTCCCACTTCCCTACCACTCTCACTACCATTCCCAGCCTGTGGTAACCATTCTTCTACTATCTATCTCCATGAGTTCAACTGTTTTCTTTTACTTTCTTTTTTTTTCCAGCCTGGCATTGTTGCCCAGGCTGGTGTGCAATGGCACCATCTTGGCTCACTGCAACCTCTGCCTTCCGAGTTCAAGCCATCCTCCCACCTCAGCTTCCCAAGTAGCTAGGTACACAGGCACAAGCCACCACACCTGGCTACTTTTTGTATTTTTTGTAGAAACTGGGTCTCGCCATGTTGCCCAGGCTGGTCTTGAACTCCTAGGCTCAAGCAATCCACCTGCCTCAGACTCCCAAAGTGCTTGGATTACAGGCATGGATCACCTCATGGGCCTGTTTTTATTTTTAACCTCACAAATAAATGAGAACCTTCAAAGTTTGTCTTTCTGTGCCTGGCTTATTTCACTTAACATAATGACCTCCAGTTCTATCCATATTGTTGCAAAAGACAGGATCTCGTTCTTTTTTATGGCTGGATAACACTCCATTGTGTACATGTACCACCCGAAATTTTTGTAAAATGGAAGAAGCTTGAGAGGTAACTGATTTTTATCTTAAAGAAAATTAGAAAAGAAATACTGATTATGCAACATTATAATTTTTTTTCATATCACCCTGCCCCAAGAATTTGTTTGAAATAACAGTTATAGAAGGTCAATAATTAACTCTACTTCACAGCACAGATTAACAGCATCAAAACGAAGCCATGCCCTCGGTATCCAGGGTATCTTGTTGGCCTGAGACCTGTATGTGCTACAGGTTCTCTCTTCAGTTAACTTTCCAATTCTCTAGCCATAAAAAAGAGTTTTTCTTAGCCTATTTTACCTTAATACTAAAAATTCACTTTGGTATAATAGTGTATTGCTCTTCTGTGCTCCCTGACAGCTTTATTGGTTGTTTCCTACTGATTGTATTGAGTAATATGCCCAAGGCTGGCCTAGGAAGAAGGGAGATTCTAAACCTCTTTTTGTAATTATTAAATTATTAGGTAAGAGAATCCGTGAAAACTTTTCACCTTGGAAGAAATGGCCCATGAATTTCCTTTATTTAATACAAATTTCAGATTCTCTCATGACCCTTTACTTCCCCCTTCCCTCATCTGTGATGCATAAAGACGATAATCCGTTAAAGTATTTTCCATTGATAGTCATTAAAATTCAGCTGTTTAACTTCCTTCTTTACATTAAGGCCACTAGATCAGGCTTCCGTTTACCTGGTTTTAATGAGAATAACGGTGGGAATACATTTGGTTTGTGTTCTTTTAGTGAATAAGAATGACTCATGATTACTTCTTTGCTTAACTGATTTTCTTCTGAAAAAATAAATTTTTATTTGTTTTCACCAGGTGATATGGATCGGACACAAATTGAGCCCAATCTGTACCTCACATCTGTATTTACAGGTAAGATTTTTACTTTAAAAGTTCTTGAACTTGGAGCTGTTCAGATGTTTTCATTTCCTTATTCTTTCTTTCTTAAGAATCAACACAGTAGAAATACTAATAGCAATTTTTAATTCTTCTGAAATATCTGTCAATTCACCCCAGGTATAAACTCAGCTCTCCAAAAGGCATAAGTTAGGGGACAGAAAAAAACAAACCTATTGTTTCGCTTTGGAAAGTTTATAAAATGATGAATTAAAAGGCTGCAGGTGTGGTATTCAGAGCCATGAGGACAGGACTCGAGATGATTCCATCTGGGGGAGGTTATTTGTTGGGACAGGACACTGTTTAAACTTTGAAGTCAGTTTTAAACAAAGTGAAGCAGCTGGAACCTGGCATAAGAAGAAACAGATCTTTCACATTAACGATTGCTTTTTGGAGGAAAAAGAATTGGAGTTGTTTTTACAGGTGCCGGAACATTTATTCTTCCTATAAGAACTGCTTTGTTTTTACCTTAAATTATAAATTTTAAAATAAGCATCTGTCAACTCATTTGAAAAACAAAAAAGTAATAGGATTTATATGCCTAAAATATATTTTGGGATGTTACCCTTTTTAAAACATGAATAAGAAAAGAAATGTTTAATAGTGACTAATGCTGGAGAGCAGAATTAAATAAAATATTGCATACTATACACTTAACATCAAATGATGAGGCACCTTCTTCATCAAGACTTGCATTTATTCTCAAACACTGGGGCTCTGATGTTGCACAATCTGTAGGACGGGGTTAAGTATGTGAGGAGAATTGAATACAGCAGGGTAGTTTAGCAGCGGCTTACACAGGAACTGGTGCAAGAGTGGATGAGCCCAGGGTGGACAGGAAAAATGCTTCAAGTACTCAATAAAACATGGCTGAAATACTGTAACATTTCACAGACAGCTGGGAAGCAACTGCATTGCTGGAACTCAGGGCTGATTTCAAAGACAAGATCTAGTCAGCATGAATCTAAGCAAGCTGCTAGCAAAGAGCAATCACAGACTCTCTAGGTGAAAACAAATCAATTTGCTTCAGCAGTCATTTCAAGGTCCACTATTTGCCCAGCATCCTGCTGAGGCTTTGTAGAATGCAGAGGTAAATAAGACACAGTCACTGTCCTAGTGGAGCACATATTTAACGGGAACAACAGACTTACAAGTTAGTAGCAAGAATACAAGGTGATAAGTCACAGACACTGTGTACTTGCTATACTAGTCACTCAGAACACAAAGACTGTCAGTTCCAGAGACCATCCATGCTCTTAAGGAATGCATTGTCTGGAAGAAATGACAGATACATAAATAATTACAGTGCAGTTTGGTTAAGTGCTGCAATCAAGTTGCAGAGAATAAGACAGCCACAATTAACAGGAGAGGAACTAATATTTCAGCACGATCAGTGGAAAAACAATTCAGAGAATTGAATCGTACCATTCATTACATAGCATATTACTTAGAATAAATTATAGTTTTTCTTTTACTTATTTTTATAAATCCAACATCCAAAACAGAAAACATAAAATTTCTTTATGAATTTTAAATATTTCTAAAGCAAAAACTTGGAATTTCAAATGTCTAAAAAGTAAATTAAATTATGTCTCAGGAAGCTTCTAATGCATGGTCTGACTCCATGGCATGCCCAGCTTAAAGGCATGCCAGGTTAAATGACATACTGCAAACCTATGAAATCAAGGAACAGTCTTTTTTATAGATCTGAAAACAGCTGTTGAAACAATTACGTCATAATGACTTGACTGTGCAAATTTAAAAAGTCAAACTTTAAAAGCATCAAACTATATTTAATAGAGGTAGAAGATTTATATTTGCTTTCATGGTGATTTATTAAAATGTTATGTCTTTTCTTTTAAAAAATGTAAATTTTTTTATGAATATTACCCTTTTCGCCTGTTCACAATAATCTAAGTGATGCTTTTTTTTTTTTTAATGTTCCCAGTTAAAGAGTTCTCTTGCAAAGTTCTAAAACTGTGATTTAACTTGTGTAAATGAATACTTTAAAAAGTTTTCGGCTAGGGTGGTGGCTCACGCCTGTAATCCCAGCACTTTGGGAGGCCAAGGTGGTCAGGTCACAAGGTCAGGAGTTAGAGACCAGCCTGACCAACATGGTGAAATCCTGTCTTTACTAAAAATACAAAATTAGACAGGCATGGTGGCACGTGCCTGTAATCCCAGCTACTCATAAGGGTGAGGCAGGAGAATCGCTTGAACCCGGGAGGTGGAGGTTGTAGTGAGCCAAGATCACGCCACTGCACTCCAGCCTGGGCAGCAGAGTGAGACGCCACCTCAAAAAAAAATTTTTTTTCCCCAAAATATACACTAACAAATACCTTTGGATAAGATGGTACATTTTAATGATATAACTTCTTGATTAAAACACAGTTAACTAGAGTTTAAACTAGCATAACTATTTGGAGGCCTTCCAGAGTACACTCTGTCTTTCAGCCCTCCCTCTTTTTTTCTTAATTGCGTTTCAGTGAAAAATTCTTATTTTTCCTTCTAAAGCAGAGTACCTTTTGCAGCCCACCCTCAGCCTCATTGCCTCTTGGATACTGGCTTTCCAATTACGTAAAAGTAAGGGCCAATCTGTTTGATCGATTTCTATGTTCCAGCACTATACAAAGCACTTTGTATATATTATCTCACTGAATCCTCGTGAAAACCTCTGAAGTGTAGGTACTCATATTTTTTTTAATAGTTGAGAAAACTGGGGTTCAGATAAGTTACATAACCTTTCAGTCTCTTATTATTTTATATCCCTCTTACCCCTTACCTATTTTTCTTAATAGTACCTATCACTTTGTGTTATATTAGATGTTTATTTCATTACTTGTCAGTCATCCCATAAACCCAACAGAATGCGCGGCCAGTGAGGTTGGAGCCTTTGTTTTCTTCACTGCTGTATTCTCCAGAGTCTAGAACAGTGCCAGGCACAGTTGATATTTGTTGGATGGATGGATGAACTCTGCCATGTTCCAGAGTCCATTCTCTTATCCCCCTCCCTGCCTTCTACAGCTCTGCCCTGTTCCAGAATCCATTCTCTTATCTTCCCCTGCCTTCTACTGCTTCCCATACAGAAGGCTCACACCAGCAGTCTGGGTGGGGCCATTCCTAAGTGACCTCTTTTGGACCCTCGTCTTGACCTGTCATAAAGGGGCTTGTGTTTGAAACTTCATCACTGCTCCTCTTCTTAGCTGCTCCTATCATTCATTACATAGCAATACTTAAATAGAATTACCCTCAACTACCTTTAAAAGTAATAATTTTTATGTAAGTAATTAAGGTATTTGGTTTAGTGCATTGTAGTCTCAGCTCTAACAATTATTAATTAATTAGGTGAATTATACTAGGCTTTCTTTTTTGAAAACCATCCTTAACCTTGTGTGACTCTTTATGGTTCTAGGAATCTTATTTTTCTCTCTGATACTTCCCTTTTGTTTTCCTTTATTCATCTTTCCTTACCCTTCCCCACATTTTTGTCATTATTGCTATTCTCAATCTCCTTTTTCTCCCTAGTTGATTGCAATTCTCATTGCTCTGTTTGTGTAAATGACTGCTAATTCTGTATTTCTAAAACTTTGAATCTTTGAATTCACAGTCTTTGAAATCTTTGACTCTAGTTGCCTCCTGGAGAAGTCCATTGTTCATACATCTTGTAGGCGTTCAGATTCATCAGGTGGATAGCTGGTCCCAGTGCCTTCTCATCTCCTTGTACTTCAATAGCCCCCAAGTTTGTTGTGTTCTTATTACTGCCTAGTCAGTCAACCAAATCTGTCATTTCAGAGTGAAACTTGATTCTTTATAAGTACTAAGTCTCCATCCAAAATATCTTGACTCTATTTCCACTGCCAAAGATCATTAGATCTTCCATGGACTATTTTTATAGATCCCTCTCCTCTCTCCTTATTTTCTAAAGAGCTATTAGAATGATTTTTACCTTGTTTTTTTAACTTTTATTTTAGGTTTGGGGGTACATATGAAGAATGTTTCTTGTATAGGTAAACTTGGGCCATGGAGGTTTGTTGTA
Organism: Cacajao melanocephalus; assembly: GCA_963573385.1. NCBI lineage: Eukaryota > Metazoa > Chordata > Mammalia > Primates > Pitheciidae > Cacajao > Cacajao melanocephalus. The sequence goes on along the minus strand of CAUYLG010017853.1, from coordinate 28,841 downwards.
CAGATTATTTCGTCACCCGGTTATTAAGCCGGGTACTCAATAGTTATTTTTTCTGCTCCTCTTTTTCCTCTCACCCTCCAACCTCAAGTAGATCCCAGTTTTTGCTGTTCCCTTCTTTGTGTTCATGAGTTCTCATCATTTAGCTCCTAGTTATAAGTGAGAACATGCAGTGTTTGGTTTTCTGTTCCTGCATTAGTTTGCTAAGGACAATAGCTTCCAGCTTCATCCATGTTCCTGCAAAAGACATGATCTTGTTCTTTTTTATGGCTGCATAGTATTCCATGGTATACATGTACCACATTTTCTTTATCCAATTTGTCATTCATGGGCATTTGGGTTGATTCTATGCCTTTGCTGTTGTGAAAAGTGCTTCAGTGAACATTTGCATACATGTGTCTTTATGATAGAATTATTTACATTCCTCTGAGCATACACCTAGTAATGGAATCGCTGAGTCGAATGGTAGTTCTGCTTTTAGCTCTTTAAGGAATCACTATACTAGTTTCCACAATAGTTGAACTAATTTACACTCCTACCAAGTGAGTAAGTGCTCCGTTTTCTCTGCAACCTCACCAGCATCTGTTATTTTTTAGCTTGTTAATAATAGCCATTCTGACTGGTGTGAGATGGGACCTCATTGTGGTTTTGACTTGCATTTCTCTAATAAGCAGTAATGTTGAGCTTTTATTCATATGTTTGCTGGCCTCATGTATGTCTTCTTTTGAAAGGTGTTTGTTCATGTCCTTTGGGTTGTTTTTCTCTTGTAAATTTGTTTAAGTTCCTTATAGATGCTGGATATTAGACCATATATTTGCTCAAATTACTCCTCTGCTCAAAATCTTTTGTGACTCTTTACTGCTTTTACCAGACTTGTCCCTGGCCTTCCTTTACAGCCTCATCTCACCATTCCTCCTATCCAAACAATATTCGATATCGGAATACTCAGAGTTCCCTTAACACATTAATTTTATTTTATTGTTCTCTTTTCCTTCATTGCCTTCCCCATCATCTTTTCAGTCCCAACTCAGTGGCTACCTTCCACCTCATTTAAACTAAGTATTCCTATACATGTTTATCTTCTCTACTAGGTGATGAACTTCTTGAGGATGAGGACTCTGTCTTCTTCATCTGTGTATGCTGTTAGCTCCATACATAGAGAAGAGTCATATAGATGTTTAGTTCGTGCATACATGCTTTTGGAGAAGACCACTTTAACATCTCTGGGCCTCCATTACCTTGTCTGTTTCCCAGAATTACTGTTAGGATCAGATAATATGATGGGGAGAAGGTATTTACAAAATCCGAATTGTTATACAAGTATAAGCCCAGTAACTGCAAGAAATGCTTGTAATGATTGAATTCAGTATGTTCCTTGAGACTTGGAAACTTCTAGGAGATCCCCCCAGCCCTAAAAAGTTGTAACTCTTGTTACAACGTTGAGCAATTTCATCAGTAACTTTATGTACAAAGTAGAAAATGAAGGTATATACAAAGTGATTTTGTGAAATTAAATAACAGAGAAGAGTATTTGGTATCACTGTCGTTTTTGGCAGATGTATAACTCAAGGAAAGGAGTTTTTCTTAAGAATAATTAGGAGAAGGTAACATTAAGTTGTTTGGATGAGTGGAAAATTAATTTGCTCTAGGACTTAGTTATATCCAGTGTTAGTTTTTAGTTTGTTGATGAGGTAAGCTGCTTCCCTCAGTTATTTTGTTTATTCTGCATCATGGCTTTGTAAAATATAAGAATATTTAAATATTATATATTATTAATGCTTATCCTATACACATTTTTAAGGCCAGGCATGGTGGCTCACATCTGTAATGCCAGCACTTTGGGAGGCTGAAGTAGGAGGATCACTTGAGACCAAGGAGTTTGAGAGCAGCCAGGGCAACATAGGGAGACCCTCCCTCTACAAAAAAATTTTTTTAATTAGCCATAGATAGTGGTACATACCTGTGGTCCTAACTACTTGGGAGGCTGAGGTGGAAGGATCACTTGAGCCTGGGAGGTTGATGCTGCAGTGAGCCATGATCATGCCATTGCACTCCAGGCTACGTGACAGAGAAAGACGCTGTCTCAAAAAAAAAAAAAAAATTAAAAATGTAGTTCTTAGTCTCTCTTCATTTTTATTATATCCTGACAAACTGAAAAGACTTAAGCTTTTTCCTATTTATTTAAATTGATGTTTCTGTTTAAATATTATGGTAATATATAGTTTGTGATACTGCTGTAATGGTGCCAAATCTTATCTTCCTCCCCCTTTTAATAAAAAAAAATGAAATTGATACAAGTAACAAAAAGGAATGATATAGTACTTAAAATAGTCTTTTAAAAATGTCCTTATATGAAAGGAATTTGCCTTTTACAGCCATTCTGATCTTGGACAGCTGTGATTGAGTCATCATTAAAATCTCCAGAATTGTCTAATTGTACTGTGTCCCCTGTAAACATTTAATGAGAGTTCGACTTTATTACTGTGGAAACTACTTGAAAAACATAAAGGGATTTTAGAAAAATTACTGTGACTCTTGTCTGAACTATGTCTTTAAGATTAAGATAATTTGTTTTTATTTATTATTCTTATGTCTATGGTAAATCCATGAAATTTAAAATGAGGATTTTTTTTGTTTTGTTTTAAATAATACTAAGTTGACAGTCTTTATATTCTTGGGCATTGTACTTTAAACTTAGAGGGGTGAATTTGAGTGTAGGCAGATAGATACACTTGTGTAGTCAACTCTGAATTTTTTACATACTAATGAATATTTATCCCAAACTGCCTCCCCTCTGCCACCAGCAAGCTTTCATATTAGACATTATAATATTGCTCTCATTCCATGGAGTGGAAATTTTTTTTTCATTTCATTAAATGTAGAGATAATATCTACAGTAGAGAGGAAAGTCTATTTTACAGAGAAAAATGTTTTCCAAAGTCAAGTGTCAATATTTGGATGACCACTGCAATATATTTTTCCTCTGACATTGCTAACCTTATATCACTTCTGTTAACTAATAGCATTGCATCCTTAGGCACTCAGTAAATCATTGTTAATGACATGCTCCTGAGTTTAAGGGTCCATTTTTTATGAATACGAGGAAGAGCAAAGTGCCTTGGCAACCTTTGACTTCAAATGCCTTTTACGTGGCTCATATCTTACCTTTTTAAAAAAACAAAACACGTTCTTGTTCTAACTAACCACAAACCTTTCATTTGAGGCTATTACCGTGTTTTATTGTTCTTCTAGCTATTTATTTAATGGTAACAGTTAGTAATAATGGCAATCTTTTAGTGGTAATGGGAGCACTTAGTATTTGAGCATTTATGAGTGCTAAGCTCTGTTGTTGAGCTCTTCACTGCCACTATTTTATCCTCACTATACTATGCAAGGTAGGTACTATTATACCATTTAACATATGGTAAACTGAACTTTCGAGTGGTAAAATAACTTGCTGACAGTCACACCGCTAGCAAGAAGTTTTAATTCTGGATTTCAGAGACTAGGCCCTCAACTCTACTTGATCTTATTTAGCGTTTATCATCTATATCACAACTTTTAGCTTGTATACACTTGAAATGTTGTCTCTGACTGATTAGGAGTGAGGGGAGAAAGGAGGAAGGTATATTTTATCTCCGACAATTTCTGAGCACTTTGGGACAAGAGATTCCCTTTTATGCAGTCCTTATTCGGATCCGCCCCCCGTATTATTTCACAGAGTGTAAAGCACAGAAATACTTAGGATGTGCTTGTTGAGCTGAATGAGCTTCTTCTTTGTGCAGGTGGGAAAGCAGTGCCACTCTCCTCTTCACAGATGCCCCCTGCCAAGATGTCCATGACACTGCCCTTGGCGAACCTCGAGGATTGCTCTCAGTCTCCAAGCATCAGCATGATGCAGGGGGACATGGAGTCTTCGGGGCCAGATACCTTCTGAATGGGAAGAGAGCCAGCACACTGTTTATGCCACCGGTTTTAAAGTCATTTTACCTTGGCTTAAAACCATCTCTCAGACTGTTTGATTTTTGAGCATATTCTTGAAAAAACATTTCCAATTTTTTAAATAAAACAAAAAGCATAATTTGGGTATTTAAAGTTTTTAAATAAAATAACCCAACGTAAGTCTGATTGTGAGTTTTCTCTTAGAATTCTGAGATAGCATGCAATAGTGGAGACGGCCTGGCTTCTGACATCTAAGAATCTAATCTATAGGTATAATTATCTGTACATATTTATAAAATGATGTAGCTCAAGATTACTCATTCTAACATTTTTATAACAGCAAATAATTAGAAAAAAATCAAATGTCTATCAATAATAGACTGGCTTTAAAGTGATGGTACATCAGTACAATGGGATACTATGTAATATAAAAAAATCTTTAAAGTTTATGTATTGATATGGAATAATCTCTGAGATGCACTGTTAAAGTGAAAAAAGCCATGTATAAATAGTGTGTGAACTATGCAATTGTTTAAATTATTTAAAATGGGGTGGGGAGGAATTCAAATATATGGTATGTACACATATTCTTACATGTATTTGCTTGTAAAAATATTAAATAAACAAGAAAAACTGCTATGTTTGTCTCCAGGGAGGAGAATTGTTGGCTGGGTGATAGGAGAGGCTAAGTGACAGGAATCAAGGATAATTGTGGTTACTATGTATTTGAACTTCAGTTGTGATAGAAAATATCAGTGAGATTAATTTTTATATGCCTTATGTATACCATATAAACCTTAATAAACCTGTGAAACAGGTAACTCTATTACCTTTTGCAACGTAAATACATAAAAGAAAATAAAAAGTTTTGCTTTGTAATCAGATATATGTAGGTTCTAATGCCAGTTTCTGTAAACACTTGCTCTGTGATAGGGGTCAAAGAAGCCCCTTTTTATTAGCTGTTTCAGATTAATGGGTTTAATGCTTATTTTTGCAGAATAATGGGCATTAGTGATTGGGTGTGGAGATGGGGGGACAGTGCCCAGCACAGTGCTTGATACCATGTAAGTGCTCAATAAATGGTGGTGTCCTTATTATCTTGAGGGATTTCAGCACTGTATAGTAGAGGGTATAAGCACATGAAAAGAAAGGCAGCCTAGCAGTACTGAAAAAAATTCGCCTCCCAGAAAAATCATTTTCTGTCACAGCTGAATTTCAAACACACAGTAATTACCGTCATCCTTGACTTTTTCAGCGTTTTTGTAGGTTACTAAGTGGGTCTCAGCACTGGCAGCATATTAGAACCTCTGGGAGCTTTAAAAAATACTAATGCCTGGGCCTTGTACCAGGGATTTCAATTTAATTGATCTTGGATGGGGTCCAGGCATTAGTATTTTTTTAAAAAAGACCTTTTCAGGTAATTTTAATGGGAACTCAAGGCTGAGAATTACTGAAGAGCAATTTAGAATTTCTTAAACTTCTCGTAGGGTCCATTGCCTGGGGCTTTTTTTCTCACTGAATATAGAAGCTGTAAGAATGAATCTTTGGAAACTCAGAAATGTGTCAGCCTTCCACATGCATTTCCTCACAGCTTCTCTCAGGTATGTGGTTACTGAAATGTTTTAGGTTTCACTTTAGAACTCATTTTCTTTGCTATGGCCCTTTGGACAGTTCTGCTTATAATAGTTTCCTTTAAACAAGTGGAAGAAAAATGCTGCTCTGTGGATTTTAATTTGTTTTTGATATTCATCTACAAGTCTCCAGATAAGGTGAGAGCTGGAGAAATGTTGCTCAGTGCTGCTTCATTTTAAACATGACACCCCACCTCGAAACATTGGTTTCTGGTTTTCAGAGTTTTTTTCTGTTTGGGAAAGATTTTAGCAAAATCCTAGTTTAGCAAAAGCGTTTTTTATTTAAAGGTGTTGGTAGTTTTTTCCTCCTAACCATAGAAAGCCTGCCTTTTCTAACCTTAGAAGAGTAATCTTGGATTTATTCTACTCTTTGTGCACTTGAGCTTTTGTTTTAAAAAAAAGTTAGTGTCCGTTCATTAGTATTTTGTTTTGTAGGATTATTTCAGTTCAGGTTACTCCTGTACACATTCCTCTGCCAACCACTTCAAATCCTTTTGGAATAAGACTATGTATGTAAAAATAAAGTAAATGGCACTTTTGCTTTTATAAGTTTTAAAATTTTTATTTTACATATAATTTTACAATTTCCAACTTCTGAAATAGACTATGAGACATGCTATTAAGAGGTAGATGATCAAGATCAAGGCTGTTAATATTGCTGGGCTATGACTGGGCACAGTGGCTCATGCCTGTAATCCCAACACTTTGGGAGGCCAAGGGTGGATCACTTGAGCTCAGGAGTTTGAGACCAGCCTGGGCAACATGGCGAAACCCATCTCTACCAAATATACAAAATATTAGCTGGGCATGGTTGCACATACCTGTAGTCCCAGCTACTCAAGAGGATGAGGTAAGAGAATCACTTGAGCCCCAGATGTCAAGGCTGCAGTGACCTGTGGTTGTGACACTGAACTCCAACCTGTGCTACAGAATGAGAAAGTGTCTCAAAAAAAAAAATTGCTGAGCTAACATGCCTTAACACTAGAGTAACATGTATTTAAAATGTCCCTTCCAGTCGGGCATAGTGACTCACACCTGTAATCCGAGCACTTTGGGAGGCTGAGACAGGCAGATCACTCTAAGTCAGGCATTTGAGACCAGCCTGGCCAACATGGCAAAACCCCATCTCTGCTAAACATACAAAAATTAGCCGGGCATGGTGGCATGTTCCTGTAATACCAGCTACTTAGGAAGCTGAAGCAGGAAAATTGCTTTAACCCGGGAAGGAGAGGTGGCAGTGGGCTGAGATTGAGCCACTTTACTCCAGCCTGGGCAACAGAGTGAGACTCTGTCTCAAAATAATAATAATAAAATAAAATGTTTCTTTGGTTTAAATCCTAGATTCACTCTTTGTATACTTTAATAGAACGTTGAATAAATATTTTTATTCTTAGAAGATTATTTCAGTATGTTTCTTATTAGAGATTTCTGGTTTCTTAATAACTTTTAAAAATGCTGAACATGTATCTTTAGATCTTTATTGTTTTTCTATCAACTCAAAACATTTAAAAAATAAGTAAAACAAAAGTAGCATTTTTAAGTTCATAGTGTATTACCACCCCCAATCAAAAAATAATTCTATAACTGTCTGGGCGCGGTGGTTCATGCATGTAATCCCAGCACTTTGCGAGGCTGAGGTGGGTGGGTCACCTGAGGTCAGGAGTTCGAGACCAGCCTGGCCAACATGGTGAAACCCCATCTCTACTAAAAATACAAAAATTAGCCAGGCATGGTGGTGTGTGTCTGTAGTCCCAGCTACTTGGGAGGCTGAGACAGGAGAGTTGCTTGATCCCGGGAGGCAGAGGTTGCAGTGAGCCAAAATCGCGCTACTGCACTCCAGCCTGGGTGACACAGCGAGACTCCATCTCAAAAATAATAATTATTATATAATTGAAATATATTTATCTTTTAAAAGATGTCCTGATGCTGTGGTATTTCCTTATATATGAGTAACTTGAACAATAATGGAGAGTACAATCCTTAATATTTCTCCGATGTTACTAAGAAGAAACTTGCTGAAGCATTCTTTTCTGTCATATATCCATATGTGCATCTGTTTAACAAACATGAAGTATGAAGGACACGGGGTGTACAGTGTGGCATGGATCCTCAGGGGTACGCTGGGCAGTCACATCAGGATTTGTCATTCCTGCTTTTGGTCATAATGCCTCTCCTGGAAGACAGAGATTAACCACAAGAAATTCTGTCTCTCCCTGATATGGAATCATCATTTGATCATCAAAATCAATTGCACAGTAGTTTTGAAGATTCTATTAGAAATGCAATAGAGAAATCTGATCATTACAGTTTAGGGAATTTCATGAAGGCAATTTTTTAATTTGATCTACGTAGGAGAATAGGGGCGTAGATTTCAAGTGTCAGACTGTCAAACCTTTGAGAGTCATCAGCCTATGTCTGTATTTTTTTTAAATGTTTTTTCCTTCTTATCCTGAAGTGTTTACCTAGAAACAATAGGAACTATTAGCCAGAGTACAGATGCCCCCTTATGGAGGCCTGTAAATAATTGTAAAGCTATTTGATGGTCCACTAATTACCAAGACAGCAAGCAAATCAGAGCTCTTTTTCTGGGTCTTTATAGTATGAACGGTCACATTTATAATTTCAGCCATAGTGAGGAATAAGTTATTGATACATCTCTGGAATTCAGGGACCCCTAACAAAGTTAAAAACCCTCAAGCAGTTCAATAGACTCCTGCCTTCTCCTGGGAGGTCACTCCCACGAGACTTCTGAAGAGACCCAAATGGTGAGACTGTACAAGAATTAAAATCTTCAGAGGAGCTAGTAAGGAGTCTATGTACCAGGAATAGATGCTCACCAGGAATAGTTCTCAGTATACATAGAGGTCACAGATAAAAAACAGGCCCACTGGCCCCATAATTAATATATATATATGTAAAGAGTTATAAGTGTGAGCCACTGTGTATGTCTTTTTCCCAGAATTATGATGACAAACAGTGTCAATTATTTCAGCTGGCATCTTGTATACTACATTATGAGTAAATATGTAAATTGTAACATAAGGGGTATTTCTACCATCAGGATAGTTGTATGGGATTGCTTGTCAAGCTTGGTAAGTATTTTTATCTCCTTTAGTCATATTCCCCAATAGTTAGATGGGTTATAAAAGTACCATGGACACTCGGGATAATTTTAAAATGTGATTGGGTTGACTTTTCTCTCCCAATAAAATATTGACTGTGTGTAGTTCTATATAATTATAATAACAGCCTGAGTAGCTGAGTCTAGAGATATTTGTTGTATGCTCTAAAATATGTAGAAGATGTTCAGCTTTTCAACTTGATGGGGTTGTTTTCTAGCATTAAGCAGAGGTATTCCCATGATTTGAGTGATGCCTGGAGTTGAAAATGGATAGCAGGTCCAGCAGGAGGCAGGTTAGCAGATGAAGCTATGATCTCTCATTCTTGAAAACAAGGTAAGGCCGGGCACTGTGGCTCACGCCTATAATCCCAGCACTTTGGGAGGTTGAGGTGGGTGGATCATGAGATCAGGAGTTCAAGACCAGCCTGGCCAACATGGTGAAACCCCATCTCTACTACAAATACAAAAATTAGCTGGACATGGTGGCTCGTGCCTGTAATCCCAGCTACTTGGGAGGCTGAGGCAGGAGAATTGCTTGAACCAGGACCTGGGTGGTGGAGGGGTTGCAGTGAGCCAAGATTGGGTCACTGGACTCCAACTGGGGCTGCAGAGCAAGATTCCGTCTTAAAAAAAAAAAAAAAAAAAACCCAGTAAGATAGAGGAAATGTATTTTGCTTCAAAAAAGGAAGGGGAGAAATGAACAAAAGTAGAGTCATAGAAAAGGAAAGCAATAGCTGTTAGTTACAGCAGTTTTACAAAGGAGTGAGTTAATTTGATTGGGCATAACAAAAAGATCTGTTTTTGTTTCATTGTCTTGGGTGGAATTTGCACTTACAAAGTTGTCTCCTTGAACTGAAGATCTCAGGTAAGCTGTTTGTGCTTGAAAACATCCACTTCTGGAGGCTTTTTGGTTAGCCTCAACTTGTGGTCACTCATGGAAGTAGAAGTCCATTGGTCTTAATTGAAAGTTCATTTTCATTATGACACATGTAACTATGGGCCAATTGTAGCTCTTGTCAAGAGGACCTGAAGTGGTTCCTACCAATAACGTTCTAATGCATTTTTGTGTCTGTGTCAGTTAGCAGCTTAAAACAATCATTTATTTACTCATGATTCTAGAGATGAGCAATTTGGGCTGGGCTCAACTAGGACAGCTTTGCTTTGCTCCACATGATGTTGTCTGACCCTCACACATGCATTTACACTCAATTGATAGTTGATGGCCTCACTCACATATCTGGTGGTTGCTGGCTGTTGGCAGGAAAATGGAGGTCACGGGGTCATGTGTCTCATTATCCAAGAGACTAGCCCAAGTGCATTCATGTGATGTTGATCTGAGAGTTCCTATGAGCAGTAAGAGAGAGCAAGCTTCAGTATGCAAGCAGTGTTCAAGCCTCTGCTTGTGTCATATTGCTAATGCCTTGTTGCCCAAGCTAAGTCATGTGTCCAAGCCCAGATTCAAAGAGTAGATCATTAGACTCCATTTCTTGTTGGGCATATCTGTAAAGTTGCATGCTAGGGAACACGCATATGGGATAAGAAGAATTTGTAGCCAGTTTTGCAACCTGACAAACATTGATTTCTCTTCTAGTGGAACTGGTCACTGAGCTAGAATTCATGTAAAGGTTTCAATGATATCTCCTTTGGAAAAGTGGCTTGTACAAACTGGGCACAAAAACATATACGAATGAGCTTCTGACAGTATTTAGCTAAATCTGCATGTGATAAAAAATGGTTCTTGGTAGAGTTATATTCCTAACCACATAAGGCATGCTATACATGATGTCCTAGAGAGAAAATCTGTACGAGCACCGAGGAGGTAGTCTTGTGGCCATTAACACTAGTGGCAAAACATTAGGCCAAGGTAGATTAGGGATTTTTGATACTTTAGACCTGGAGTCAGCACATTTTCTCAGTAAAAAACCAGATAGTAAATATTCTTGGCTTTGAAGGCCACATGTGGGCTCTGTCACATAGTCCATATTCCTCTTTGTTTTTTCTACAAACCTTTAAAATATGTAAGAAACATTTTTTAGCTCATGGACCATATGAAAAGACTTCAGGGCAGATTTGGCCCATGGGCTGTAGTTTGCCAACCCCCATTGGGACAGCTTTTATTTTAGTGCCTCCATTTGTTTTTACCTTTCCTGAATGGAGAGTACATTTTTCATGTTAGGAGAGAAATCCTTCAGGACTGTTATGGTGAAATGAGTTCCACAGTAACTGAATAGAAGTAGGAATTCCCTATATTGGGAACACAAAATCTAGCAATGTTTTTCTTCTGAAACATCTGTAGATTTTTTTTTCTTTCTTTTCTTTCTTTTTTTTTTTTTTTTTTTTTTAGACAGCATCTTGTTCTGTTGCCCAGGCTGGAGTGCAGTGGTATAATTTCAGCTCACTTCAACCTCTGCCTCTCAGTCTCAAGCAATTTTCCTGCCTCAGCTTCTCAAGTAACTGGGATTACAGGCGCCCACCACCACCCCTGGCTAATTTTTGTATTTTTAATAGAGACAGGGTTACACCATGTTAGCCAGGCTGGTCTTGAACTCCTGACCTCAAGTGATCTACCTGCTTCAGCCTCCCAAAGTGTTGGGATTACAGGCATGAGCCACTGTGCCCGGCCCATCCGTAGCTTTTCATCAAGGTACAGGTTCTATTCATCCTGATAACAGACTATTACCAATATATATTTAGAGCTTAATGACCTGAATAGTTGCATAGAACTCATTTGTAAATGCTGAAAGGACCTTGAGGAATTTCTGTATTTTGTTTTACCTTTTCAGTTATAATTGGGTTATGTTAGTTATAGGTAAGACATTATTCCACCACATCCTGATCAAATTTTGATTTTTTTATTTATTTATCATAGAGCTTAATTTGATTCTTTCATGATACAAAGAATCATGGGTCAAGTTATCCACTTGATGGATCATGGCATTCTTGGGCCGCCGTCAGAGACTGCCAGCATCCAGGTTTATGAAGAAAACATCCCTGTAATTGCCAGTATTTTTTCTCAGAAGGCTGGATTGTTATGAGCCAATTATAGCTTGTCTAAATTGAGCCAATTTTCCTTCTAAGTGGAGATGGATTTCAATTTGATGGAATTCTTTGTAGTTGGGATAATAAAAGCTACTTGGTTAGCATTTGAGTTAGCAAAGGCATTGTCATTGGTTTTCAGTGTAGTAGTTTGTGAGTGTCTAACTTACTGACACATATTTTTCATATTGAATAGCTTATAATGAATTTTCAATGTCTTTACCATTTTTGGTTGTTTCAGTGTCTTTACCATTTTTGATCAGAGTAACTTAAAAAGTAAAAATATCCACTTTGTTTCTATAGCATCCCAAAGTTATGAACAATTCCAAATGCATATCTACTATCTGTTTAGTGTTTACAATTACTTCTTTGCCAAAGTGCAAAATCAAGTCAGAGGAATTCATTCATCCACTTGGGCAGACTGAACATTGGCCCATGGAGCACTTTCATAGCTGCATGTTAGGTGTCTACAGTGTATTCTGTACAGCAAATGCCTTTGTTATTTTAAGGTAAGTCATCTACAAATAATGTTAAGTCAGAATTGACTAAGATTTGATCTGGACGTTCTTGTGTGTTTAGTTTTTACTTTCCACTGAAAATATAATTTATGTGGTAAAGTACTAATCAAGTGTGGAGCTCAATGAATTTCTACTTATGTCTATACATACCTGTGTAATATCTCCCAGGTAGAACTAGAATATTTCCTAGCAACCCAGAACGTTCCCTTGTGCCCCTTTCCTAGTCAACACAAACCCCTTTTCCCCGAGAAGTAACCACCATTCTGACTTCTTAGTTTTGTTTATTTTTGAATTTCATTTTGGTGGAATGATGGAATATGTACTCTTTCTAGTTTCTTTTGTAAGTATAATATCGGTGAGATTTATATATATTTTTGTAGTTTGTTGTCTTTTATGGCTGTGTGGCATTCCATTGTGTAAATATACCATAATTCATTAATTCATTCTACTTTTGATGGACATTTGGGGTCTTACCACTTTTTGTTATGAATAAAGCTGCTACGAATATTGTTGTACATTTATTTTAGTAGACAGATGGACTGATTTGTCTTGGGTGCATTTCTGGGTGATAGGGTAAGCATGTGTTTGGTAGGAGCTGGGCATTCTTAACCCCCAAGGTACCACAAACAGTCATGGATTCCTCCTTATATAGAAGAGGGAGTCAGTGGTGGGATTAAAATCTGAATGATGGGAAATTGTGAAGTGGACAGTAGAAGGATTTCATCATCAGTGAGGCAGCTGACAGAGAAATGCTGAGTGCTGCCTAGGAGTAGCAGGAACTGTACAGCATGTGGAATGCAAAGAGTGCTTTGCTGACTAGTGCCGACATAAGCACTAGTCAGCCTGGTGCAGGAGCTCTGACCACTGAACTGCTGCCCCCGCCTGCCCACGGAGGCCGGGAGAGGACGCTGTAGCCATGAGACCAAGAGATTTGTTCGGAGAGGCAATACACTTCTGGTGTGAAGCTTCTCTCGGCCCAATTAATGCTCCTATTAGGCAGCTTCGTCTTGCCTCTGCTTGGAACAGTTAGGGATATACAAAGTATAGAGTTGCTGGGGGAGGCCTTTAGAGAGGGGAAGACCTTTTCTGCCTTTTCATCCCATGAAAAGGGTCTGTAATTATGTATTAGGAAGCTCTTGTAAGGGCAATTCTGAAAAATCTTTTTTTTCTGAGACAGAGTTGGCTCTGTCGCCCAGGCTAGAGTGTAGTGGCATGATCTCGGCTCACTGAAACCTCTACCTCCCGGGTTCAAGCGATTCTCTCACCTCAGCCTCCTGAGGATCTGGGACTACAGGTGTGTGCCATGACGCCCAGCTAATTTTTTGTATTTTTAGTTGAGACAGGGTTTCACTATGTTGGCCAGGCTCGTCTCAAATTCCTGGCCTCAAGTGACCTGCCTGCCTTGGCCTCCAAAAGTGCGGGGTTTACAGTGGCGAGCCTCTGTGCCGGGCCCTGAAAATCTTAGCTGTCTTTGATTTGGGGAGCTTAGATAAAATGAAATAGTTTTATATAACCAACATTATGTCATTTCAAATTTTGTAGATCTTTTGTAATTATGTAGTTAGAACTTTTCAGGTAGAGTTATAACTTTTTAGTTGACATTTTATGTCCCTTTTCTGTCAATTTTATTAAAAGATAATTGAAGTCTTATAGCAAGAGAACACAGCAATAAATTATTGCATAAAGGTAGCTCTTCATGGAATAGTTAGATCCTTAAGATCATTTACTTAGACATTGAGAAAAATATGAAGGTGATTTCATAGGTCCTCAAGTCTGATGATTTTTGCATCTGAAGTAAGCAAGCACTGATTCTCTTTAACTACTGGTTACTAAAATAGAGCTGCATGTTTACCCACTGCCATAAAACATTGACCCATAGAAGGAATGAAAGACAAGATAGCATTTGGGTAGGAAACACTGGGAATCTAAGAATCATAATTCTATTGATTGCTCTGAGTTTTTAAACAAATCTGTAGTTTTTCCCATTAGGCTTATTAATCAGAAATGTGAGCATTGCAAGGACGGTACAAGTAGAAGTAATCCTTGTTCTTAACAACAATAGAATGAGATTGGCCCCTGATATCTCTTCAGGTTTGAGTAAGTCTTGGGTAATTTAGACGGGAGTTTATAAGGATCAATCTGAATCTTAATAGGTCAGCATAAATAAGCACAGTCCTTAGCCTTTGGATGTGGTCCTTATTCTTAAGTTATAGTCCTAAGGTTTCAATGGAATACTCAGATTGTTTACCAAGCCCCTCTATATCAGAGGGACATGAATCCTAAACCCTGTCCTTCCCAGTATCAGGCAGCTGTTGACATCAGCCTTTATGGTGTTGCTTTCCACTGGGTTCCTTGGATTTTCACCCAGCTTATGTGCAGTTCACATATTAGCTAAGAATTTGAGAGAGTCTGTATGTAGACATTGGGGGTACCCCGTCTGTAGCTCCCTTCTTTATGCGATTTTCCTCCTCCATTTTCAGCCTTTCTGAGACTCTGGATGCCTGTTCTGACCTCCAAGCCCAGCAACACTGTCACTACTGCTTGAGTGTGTCCTCCATGCAAATGGGCTGTGGGAAGTGCCCTGGATAAATGTGGATCTCAACAAGTGTGTTCCTCCTTTCAAAGTATAAACATTCTCAGTTTCTGCCTGCTTTTGGTCATTCTCCAGTGCCTTCAAACAACTGGTTTTTATATTTTGTCCAGAGCTTATAATTGTTGCTGGCAGGAGGTATAGTCTGGTATAAGGTATTTCACCATTCCTGGAAGCTGGAAGAGAAGCAGCAGTAAAATGGTAAGGGAAAGAGAATAATCACACTTTCCTTTTTTAAACCTTCTTCTCCTTCCTTCTCTTTCCTCTATCCATCACCAATCTTTCCACCACTGGGCCCAGCATGAGAAGGCCTGAGAATTCAGTAAGAAGATAGGAGCAGAATAGGATGTCAGGATGAAGAGTAGCTCAAGAATTTGGAGAACAAAGATGATCTCTCACTGCTGTAAACCTCTCAATGAAATCATGAAATACAAAAAACATGGTTCCAAATCTGGCTGTGGACCATTTAAAAAACTAAGATGCACAGTCCCTAGCTGGGAATGGTGGCTCATGCCTATAATCTCAGCACTTTGGAAGGCTGAGGCAAGTGGATCATGAGGTCAGGAATTTGGGACCAGCCTGGCCAGCATGGTGAAACCCCGTCTCTAATAATACAAAAATTAGCTGGGCCTGGTGGCATGCACCTATATTCCCAGCTACTCAGGAGGCTGAGGCAGGAGAATTGCTTGAACCAGGAAGTAGAGGTTGCAGTGAGCCGAGACTGTAGCACTGCTCTCCAGCCTGGGCGACAGAGCAAGACTCCATCTCAAAAAACAACCACAAAGAAAGATGCGCAGGCCCCACTCCACTCCATACCCACCAAACCAACAGCTGGTGGGAGGACTCAGGTGATTCTGATGGTTAGCTGGGATTGGGAACCATTACTAGAGGATAGGAAGCCTCACATGTTTCTTGAATGAGCAAATGAATGAATGCATATGTACCACTGGCAATGGTGAGATCATTCACATGGTAAAATTGCCTCCTCTTTCACAGGCTGGTTCTCGTGTATGCTGGATTGCTGAGGACTTGTCTGACAGCTGTTGAAAGTATCAGCTGCAGTGCATTTTGACACTGATATATGATGTCTTACTGCACAGGAAATAGTACAGGAACAGCCAGGAAATCTGAAGCCCACTGAGAATGTGTTAAATGTGAGGTGTCCTGTTAGGTTTCTCAATCTCTCAGAAGTCTTGTAATTTGTTTGTCGTTGTTCCAGTTTATATGCGCCTGAAAAAGTCCTTTTACTGTCTTGCATCTGTCACTTAAAGATATCCTTAACTCAGGAATCAAACCTCACTTATCTTTAGAAGTGTTTTACTTGGATGAAAAACCAGCTGAATTCAAATGCTTTATAATACCTGAAAAATAACACCCAGAAGTACAGTTCTAAAGTGACTTTGAAATCCTCCCCTTTTAATAAGAATCTTTCTCCTTTGGGACGTAATTTTTTGAGGCAATAATCTGGTTCTTGGCATTAAACTAAGATTCTTTTGTCATTATATGTTGCAAACAAAGCTCTTGTTTGTAAGATGAACATAGTCAAGTTTCAGGGACTTTAGACTTCCCAATAAGAAAAGAGGCATATAGTTCCCAACGAATTGACAGCCTCATTCTGTGGCTGAATTAAAGGCCTGTGGGTTAGGGCAGGGAAACTGTCCACAGAAAGGCTTACATGGGGGTGATGGAATGTGGTTCCCGTTTTCCAAGTGCTAAAGATGACAAGTTATCCTCTAATAGATTTTTAGAGAGTACATCATTATATCTTCACTTTCACTGCATGATTATTGCAGTCGCATTAATCCACAGAGAAAGTGTGTGTGTGTGTGTGTGTGTGTTATTTTTCTCTTCTGAAGCACAATTAATAAGCATAGTTTGGATTTTAGTTGGTTTTCCTTTTTATTGCTACACATTTACATCTGGATTTTCCCTTTTAAAATATAACTTCCTCTGAAGCAGCGATGATGATTTTACAGAAAAACAACATCTAGTGCAAGCCCATAGTCTTTTAATACACAAAAGGGTTTTTTTTTGATACTCATTAATGCTAATTGCATGCACTAATTTATAGCCTTGAGAAATCACAAATTATATGAGTAGAGTTAGAATTGGCCCTTCTTTGCCATCTATTTTTCCAATAGGAAAACAAGATAAGAGAATATCTATTTGGAAACTTTATTAATGTATTTCCTTTTTTCATGTTAGAGTTTCTTAAGGCTTTTTCTGAGTGTTATTGTTTTATTTAATCCATCTAGGATGTGAATTAATTAAGATACAGAGAAGTGGAGTGAGGCTGAAATGTGTCCTGGGTAACCAAAGAATTTTAAATGGATAGTTTAAACTCAAATTGCATTGTTCCTTTTCACATCTATATGAACATAAAGTTTCATGAAAGGGCCCTTAAATTTCCTGTTTTATGGGAGTCTTCCTTCATTCCACTTTTTTTCTTTCTCCCTTAGAATGCTAAATATTCTTCTCCTCTGGAGACTAAATTAGGTACATCCTGAATTCATTTCTTAGACAAGAAATCTTTTTCTTCCCCATAAGCCGTCAGTACCATTTGTATTTCAAATGAAAGGCAACCCTTTTCGTGAAGGAGGGACTCCAACTTTCCTTGGGAATTATCTAAACAAAGTCATGTGTCTCCTTTTCTCTGTTCCATCTTCACACGAGAAAGCATAAATCATGTAACCCAACAAATAAACACAATTGACATGTTATTTCTCTTTCTATAGAGACATCAGTTCTTTAATCTCCTATTTCTTGTAAGCAGGCCTGCTTTAGAGGACTGAAATCCTAATGTATACACAATGGTATTCTCTAAGTAAGAAAGAAACTCTAATGGAACTGTATGTTAGAGAAATTTAATGTAACATGACTACGTGAATACTTCTTGCTGTTTTGCTTCTCTCATCCCATTTAGCTATAAAAACCAGAAAGCATTCCTGCTGGAAGGAAAAGAACAGCTAGCTAAGAGGAAAACTCTAACCGTGAAGTGCTGGCAATGCTCGCTGCCAAGAACCTGAGACTCTCTTTTTTTAAGCATGATGTTTTATTGTTAAGGTTTTATAAGAAGTTAACTTTAACCTATTAAGAAAAGATTGATTTGGAAATAAGGGAAAAGGAGCAATTTTGCCCCATTCATTCCTCTCTAGTATAAACAAGGTATGAGGCTAATGCTTTCTTGGCATAACATGAAACTCTGAACTAACAAAATGAGGTGCAATTAAAGCTCACCTAGCCTCAGAGGTCTTCTTTTCCTAAAAGTTAAACCATAATGGCTGGCACTCAGTGCCCAAGATTGGCCCTGGTTATTGGCTGTGACTTTTAATTGGTACAGAGTAGTTCAAAATAAAAGTCATTAAACCAAGTGGAGGAGGCCTAAGAGAGGAGCAGCTGGGGGGAGCCCTTTTATGTGTCTATTTCAGGGATGAGATAGGGGTTGGCTTGTGTGAATGTTGGGTTTGTGAGCCTCTTAAGACAACTCAGGTATCTCTTGGAGTCTGTTTGAGAAATGCCAAGAAAATGAACTTTGTTCCCAAAGAAAATGAATTTTGCTGTGATTTTTTCTTATTCCCTTTGGTCCAGGTGAATTCCCAACATTCAGCCCACAGGGTACAGGCAGTGCAGCAAGGCATTCTGAGACTCAGGTGGGGTATGGCAGCTGCACTGATAATGGCTAGGAGGGCGTACTGTGGAATAAATGAATCTTTCTGTCACCAGTAAATAAGATGAGCTCTTTCCCAGTCCAAGTCCCAGGCAGTAGTATGCCTCCCTTCCAAAGTGAGTTGCTAGAAAACTAACAGGGGCCTACAAAAGGCACGATGATGACCAGAAGCCCAATACCCACCTCAAACACAGAAAAGGCTGCCGCCTGGTAGTAGAGAAAATTTCTTGGAGGAGGGTTGGCTTGTGGTGGTGGCCAGTCTGGTGGAGCCCAGTGGAAGGAGCTGCAAGGAGACCACTTGGAGAGCTTGTGTGCCAGGAGTTTGAGAACCCACTGGACTGTTGTCTCAGGAATCTAAAGATGGGACAGTGTGGCTATCCCCCTGAGGCAGCAGGGTAGAGAGAGTTGCGGATCAAGATGGCCGAGGGAGACCTATGTTAATTCTAGCTAAATAATTATAAACTTGCTTGGCTTACAGTACACTGAAGTTTATACATCGAACTAAACTATATTATTGGTGCAGTTAATTAGAAATCAAGCCGGCAACAGGAGGCTGAAGGTAAAGATCATCTGAGAGCGCAGTAACACCGGGGAACACCGCGGGGTGGCTGCAGAGCAGGAAATACTGCTCTGGTCCCATGAATGCCATCTCAACAGGGAGACTGCATGAGGATCTCATAAAGAGGGCTTGTGCAAAGCTCTGAGAAGGGAGGTGACCTCTGCTCACAAGATCCGGGAGGGAGGGTCTTTGCAGGTGGAGCTGGCAAGGAGGAGAAAAGCCTCGCAGGGCAGAGATCACGGAACGCCTCAGGCTCGGCCTAGGTTCTCGGAATATGGAGTGATTTTAATTGCTCTATGTCCTCAATACACTGGAGACAAAAGACCCTTGATGCATTGGGTGTGGTCAGACCGGGTGGCTCCTCATCTGCTATGCTTCTGATGCAGCCACACCCTGATAACAATTGGTGATAGAGTACTAGTTTAGCATGTCTTTTTTTTTTTTTTTTTTTAAATAATTCAGTCTCCGTAGAGACAGTCAAAAATTGCCAATGCTGACTATATTTCAAATCGTCATGGCAGGGTATTGGGAAAAGTTTTCAATTAGCAATAATCGCGCCTCGGATAAACCTCATTGGCTACGATACTGCCACTGCGCAAAGGTAGTTTAGCATGTCTTAGAAGGATCTCAAGTGCTCTTCCCCCAGCTATCTTACCTAACCCTTTGCCCTCCACTTCCACGCCCATAAGATCAATGAGATTATGCACATAATAAAAGTGTTTGGAGCCCAGAGCTCGGGGCCAACACGGTTCCCACCCTTGCTGGGACCCAGGCTGTAAATTCTACTCTTGTGTCTGTCTTTATTTCCTTTTCTCAATCCCTCATCACGCCAGGACTAAGGGCACCCATGTACAGGGTTGGGGTTGGTACCCAACAAGAGTGACAGCAACTGTGCAGCTTAGGAATTTGCCACACATCTCACCTAGGGGGAGGGGAAGGTGCAAGGACAGGTAAGAGTTTTTTCTTGGACCAGAAGTGAGCAATGTGGGAGGGAGCCCTGCTAGAGACATTTAAAATCTGCCCAGTGGCCTGGCATGGTAGCTCATGCCTATAATCCAAACACTTTGAGAGACCAAGGTGGGAGGATCGTTTGAGGCCAGGAGTTCGAGACCAGCTTAGGCAACACAGGGAGAACCCCCCACCCCGCCCCACCCCATCTCTACAAAATGATTTAAAAATTAACTGGGTTTGGCCATGTGTGCCTGTGGTCCTTGCTACTGTGGATGCTGAGGCAGGAGGATCGCCTGAGCCTGGGAGGTTGAGGCTGCAGTGAGCTGTGATCATGCCACTGCATTTCAGCTTGGGCGACAGATCAAGATCTGGTGTAAATAAATAAATAAAATCAGCCCAAGAGGACTGCCTAGAGGGGTGATGTGAGCCCAACCAGAAGTTGGACCACTAAATTCCCTGGGGCTGAAGGAAGAAATAAAACAGCCAGAGGGAAATGAATTACTCGTGTTAAGAGAATTATGGTATGAATTTTTTTTTTTTTGCCATGTCTACAGCAAGAATGAAGGCCATTCTCAGTAATTAATGTTGACATCACTCTGAAAGGGATGAACAGTTACTGTGAAGAGCTGCATAGGAACCCTGCAGAGGGACTTCAATCACAATCTGACTATAGAACTCAGTCTCCTTGGAAAGAAAAAGAAGAGGCTGTGGGTTGACAAATGGTAGAAAAATAGGAAGTGGCTGTCATTCACACTCTTTGTAGTCACGCACAGAACATGACCGAGGGTGTTACACTGGGTTTCCGTTACAAGGTGAGCTCTGTGTATGCTCACTTCCCCAACAACGTTGTTATCAGGAGAATGGGTCTCTTATTGACATCCAAAATTTCTTGGGTGAAAAATACATCCAGTGGGTTTGCATAAGGCCAGGTGTTGCTTGTTCAGTATCTCAAGCCCAGAAAGGTGAGTTAATCCTTGAAGGAGATAACGCTGAGCTTGTTTCAAATTCAGCTGCTTTGATTTGGCAAGCCACAACACTTAAAAATAAGGATTGCAGAAGATTTTTGGATTTATCTATGTTTCTGAAAAACAAATGGTTCAGCAGGCTGATGAATAAGACCCAACAGTTGTCCAGCTACAGAAACTAGGTGTCAGATGATTCCTAAAACCTATTTGCGATATTTTAATGATGCAATAAAATATCTTTATTGGAACAAAAGAGAATGATTGATGTTCCCACGATGATCTCTGAAACACCCAAAGATGCACTGAGAAAAGTGGTCACCTTTAACCATTCACCTAGTTTACGGAGGATCAGCTTAAAGGACCTATCCAGCCAGGGGAAGTCAACGCCAGATGAAATTGGTGATAGTCAAGGAAGCTCTTCCATGGCCTTTTTCTTTCACTTCTCTTACCTTACAACCATTTGGGAGCCAGAGGCAGACTAGTGAGTCATGGGGAGCACAAGTAGGAGAAGCAGGCGGGGCGGGGTGGCTCACGCCTGTAATCCCAGCACTTTGGGAGGCCGAGGCAGGTGGATTATCTCAGGTCAGGAGTTTGAGACCAGCTGACTAACATGGAGAAACCCTGTCTCTACTAAAGATACAAAATTAGCCAGGCATGGTGGTGCATTCCTGTAATCCCAGGTATTCGGAAGGCTGAGGCAGGAGAATCGCTTGAACCTGGGAGGTAGAGTTTGTGGTGAGCCGAGATCGCGCCATTGCGCTCCAGCCTGGGTAACAAGAGCAAAACTCCGTCTCAAAAAGAAACAGAAAAGTAGGAGAAGCAGGCAGAGGAATGGAGAAGGATCTTCTCCGCTGTATGTCTTCCTGCTGCAGAGCCCTGATCTCTACTGGGAGAAAGTTCTCTTTCAAATGCAGCTGAGTCTCACTATCAGGTAAAAGTGGACATTTCTGTTTTTGTGATTTGTTTTTTGTGTGATTGTAAGTGATCAGAGGAGTTTTTGTTGACTAGAAATGAGTGGATTCCTGTGGGGCCTTCCTACAGTGCTTATGTTTTGCCTATCATCTAAGAATCTAATAATTAGTAATGCCATTATGATATTACTTACTACCTAGGAGGAGTGGATAAGCTATTGGCTTTAGATTTCATCCAGGGGTCAAGGAACAATTAGCCTCAGACAGTGGGCTTGGACGGACAGTGGGCTGAACAGGAATAAAGCTGTTTTCTGATTGTAGCAGTCCTTGAGTCAGTTCTGCTCCATCAGTGTACCAGGGAAATTTGAGAAATTACTTTGTAAAAGATGTTTGGTGCCCCTCTTCCCACACCTGACATGCGTGTCTTCTCCTCCTGAAGTGCATTTGAGTAAATAAATAATCAAATAAATGATTTCTGGAGCAGCTGAGAATGTAATTAGAGAATGTAGCACACATGAAAATGAAGGGAAATGATGTAGCCTATTCAAGATTCACAGACTGTGTTAAGTGTTGCTTTGCCCTGGATGGAGTAACGTTTCTTAGCAATCATCCTACCAGTGGGTAGGAATCTAGAAGTAAAAATTAATATGACTGTTTTTATGCCGTAGAAGAGACATTATATGTAGAACCGTTGATGGCAGGCACACTGCTACTTTAATAAAGTCTCATTTCAAACATTTCCCAACACTTTATGAGGTCGCTTGTAGTTTTTTTTAAATGATGTGTTAAGTTCTAAAACATCCCGTTAGCAACCTGTTTCTGAAGTGGGTTTCCTTAGAACATGACAAGGTAATCAGTTCAGAACAGTGACACTCTGCTGGCGAGTGGCACTATCTCAGGTCAGGTGGACCATCTGTTCTTGAGGAATGTAAACTGGTAAAATGAATTGTGAGTAAAGATAAAGTTGTTCATGCAGGAAGGGGAAGGAGACTAACCTCTGCAAAGCTCTTGAAAAGCATCATTTCTCTGCAGTTTAGGGAGTCCTGTTAAGGAAATGGTGATTAGCACAAAAGCTGCAGCGTGTCTGATAATTAACATTTTTTTATTTGTGTTTTTATTTAATTAGTGCCTGCTCATCTGCTCAGCTTCATGAGAGCAAGGACCCACTGTCTATCAGATTTTAAATGCTGCCCAAATCTACGATCATTTGATTTCTTTTCTTTCTTTTCCCTTCATTCTCAAAAGTATTTCCCTGAAAAGAATATTGCCTGCTGTCTGTCTGTTTCTCTCTGTCATCAACAACTTCTCCCATTTGGCCACCCAGACTTCCCACATTGCCAGCTTCCATCTCAGGATAGGGAGTGAGGCTTGCTTAGGCATATACAGGCATGCTGCAGGATGAACAAGGTAGGAAATACTGGCCCTTTGGAGCCTTGGAGGTACTGTGTCTTCTCAAGCCCAGGGAAACCCCTGCTTCTCTGAGCACATTCAGAAATGGTAACTGGACTTCAGTGAATAGCCCTTTAATTTCGGTTGATAAATGTTTACTGGTAAAAGCCTACTTCAGATGAAAAACAAATGTAAACATTCTTAGTCTGTTTTCTGTTGCTGATAATACATGAAAGTGGGTAATTTATAAGAAAGAGGCCAGGCACAGTGGCTCATGCCTGTAATCCCAGCACTTTGGGAGGCCAAGGTGGGCGGATCACCTGAGGTCAGAAGTTCGAGACCAGCCTGGGCAACATGACAAAACTCTGTCTCTACTAAAAATACAAAATTAGCTGGGAGTGGTGGCACATGCCTGTAATCCCAGCTACTCGGGAGGCTGAGGCAGGAGAATCGCTTGAACCTGGGATGCAGAGGTTGCACTGAGCCGAGCTGGTGCCACTGCCCTCCAGCCTGTGCAACAAGAACAAAACTCCGTCTCAAAAAACAAAACAAAAACTGAATTTCTTATAGTTCTGGAGGTTAGAAAGGCCAAGGTGGAGGGGACACATCTGGTGAGAGCTGTCTGGTTGGTGAGGCCTGAGGTGGCACAGGGTATCACATTGCCAGGGGACTGAGTATGCCAAAGTGCTAACTCAGGTTTCTCTTCCTCTGCTTATAAAGCTACCAGTTCCCCTCCTAAAATAACCCATTAATACATTAATCTATACATGGATTAATCAAATCACTTCTTAAAGCCCACAGATCTTAATACTGCCACATTTGAGAATTGACTTTCAACATGAGATTTGGAGGGGACATTCAAATATGGCACTTGCATTATATCAGAGCTGATTGGTACATTTGAAAAGCCCAAATGCAGAAATGAGCACCATCATTTGGTCTTTCCTCTGGAGGCTCTTCTTCTTGTTGGCACAGACAACTCTGCCAGGCTTCCTTTCATTCAAAAAAAAGTAAACAGGCAGGGTGTGATGGCTCACACCTGTAATTCCAGCACTTTGGGAGGCTGAGGCAGGAGGATCACTTGAAGCCAGGAATTTGGGAACAGCCTGGGCAACATAATGAGACCCTGCTTTTGCAAAATAAAAATAAGCCAGGCATGGTGGCGCCTGCCTGTAGTCCCAGCTACTCGGCAGGCTGAGGTGGGAGGATTGCTTGAGCCCAGGAGTTCTGGGCTGTAGTGCGCTATGCCGATTGGGTGTCCGCACTAAGTTCGGCATCAATATGGTGACCTCCTGGGAGCGGGGGACGACTAGGTTGCCTAAGGAGGGGTGAACCGGCCCAGGTCGGAAACGGAGCAGGTCAAAACTCCTGTGCTGATCAGTAGTGAGATTATGCTTGTGAATAGCCACTGCACTCCAGCCTGGGCAACATAGTGAGACCCCGTTTCTTAAAAAAAAATAAATAAATAAAAATAAAATTAGCTGGGCATGGTGGTACATGCCTATAGTTGCAGCTACTTAGAAGGCTGAGGTAGGAGAATTACTTGAGCCCAAGAGGTAGAGGCAGCAGTGAGCTATGACTGAACCACTGCATTCTAGCCTGGGTGACAGAACCCTGCCTCAGAAAACAAAAGAGTAAGCAGACTATTGTTTTCCTTCTAAGGAGGGAGCAGGCAGTAGGGAGACAGTATTCCTAAAGAAGTGGAGCACCTAGTCCAAGATCCTGTTTCTTAATCTGCTTGTCTGTGGATTTCCATTTTACAACTTCCTTTATCAGAATTTGTTTTTAGCAACTTTTCACTCGTCAGCTCTCTCTCCAACAAGTCATTTCAAGCTATTCTTGAAAGTGAATGACTTCTGATTTTTTACATTGGTTCTTATGATTGGCAACTAAACTAGAAAGCCGGGACATCTTTCCTCCTCGGAATGTGTAACTAGGGGCTGGCCTTTCTTCCTTCAGAGAGATACCTGATTAAGAGACCTTTTTAACAAAAAAGTTCTCTAACACACACTTTAAAAACTTCAAGTAAATTGTGTGTACATACATACATACACTAGTTTTACTAATGGAAAGGCAGCTTTAAAGCAAAGGCAATGAAATCCTTTCATTCCTTCCGGACTGTGGTCCAAGGTGAATATATTAGCAGAGCTTCAGATTTACCTAATGGTTTCAGAAGCCAATCCCACAGCCTTGATTAATGCTCCCTCATAATGCCAATGATGTGTACCCCAGTAAATCATCAGAACACTTCCCCTTGGTAATATATTAAAGACATTCATTATAGGCTACTGTGACTCAGGTGATGTATTACTTGCGGGAAAAACATACTCAACTACCTAAAGGGCATATTGTGTGCACTTGGGTGGAATGAAGCCTGGCTACTTTTCTATGGAATCTGCAACTTTGAGAGTCGTCACAGAACTTTTGTTTTTTTTCCCCCTAACACCAGTGAAATACTTCTCAAATTTGCACGATTCTTTTGTTCCAAAGGACCAAAACTCTCTGTAAGTGCCAATGCATGTGAAAAATGTTGAACACACGTTAAAAGCTTGGATTTTGGAGTGACACCTGAGTTTGAGTGCCAGCCCTTTCACTTGATGGGCTACGTGGTCTTAAGCAAGTCAGTCGTTGAGACTTTTGCTTGAAGTATTTGTGTGTGTGATATCTTACCAGCCTTTGTAAAGGGTGACCTGGGATTGAGCATAGAAAGTGGACTACTTAGCCCTTGGTCCCTAATGAATCAATAAATCGTAGCTAGTTACCAATGTTCCAACAGGGAACTCCTGAGCGACATTTCTACGCTCAACTTGGAATCTTCCCAAAATAATTACTCTGAGCTGCTTTAAGTGACTAGGCGTATATAGGAGTCATGGTTGATGATCCAGATAATGTTCTCCTAATTGGAAATCATAAAGCAGAGTTGCAGGGCAGTGCTAAGTAGCCGGCCCAGCAGACCCTGTCCTACTTGAGCCAGCTCCTTGCCTGTCAGTAATGACCAGCTTAGTGATGTGATTTGAGCATAGAATACCCTGTGGAGCTACGTGACAGAGCGCAGAGAGAGCAGAAGAACTGATCATTCTAGTTCTTGCCCCATGTTTTTGGCCCTCAGTGCTGAAGGTGAAAGAAAAACATAAAACTGAAGAGACAGCCCTTTCCACCAAGTTTAGCTGAAAAAATCCCAGATAATCTCTGCCAAACTTTGGTCCCAACTGAGCCTCTACTGGTCTGATCTCTCAATCAGCAAAACCCATGGTTACCTTTTAAAACTTGTCCCACTTGGATTGTTTTAGAAATCTACCAGTGCCTTGTGTGAACAACTTGTGGGGGAAATTTATATGTCTTACACATATAACAATAGCCCAAATAAGAAATTTTTCTATAATTTCACCAGCCTGACACACAGTTTCATTGTTCTATAATCCTCCCCAAGATTTATGCTGTGCACAGTTTTATATAATTACATTATTACATAGGCATAATATTTAGATTAATTTTATTAGATAAGCAATGTATGAATATATATGTCCTCTAAAAATTCAAAACAATAGAAGTCTATAGAGATAAAAGTGAAAGTCTCTTGTTACGTCAGCCCAATTGGTTTTAGTTTTGTTATAATTTTGTTTTTTTTCAAAAGTGAAATCACCTGTGTTATCTGTGACTTCCTTTTATTCACTTAACATGTCTTAGAACTTTCCATGTCAGTACCTAGACCCAATGTGATAGTCTGCCTTTTTTCATTTAATATTTTTATATGTATTTCTTCATGTTGCCAATATTTTTATAATTTTTTTGAATGATGGGTGTGATTGAGACCTAGGTGGCTTATTTATGGGATATGAAATAAGCTATTTCCAAAAGGCATGGTTCCAAATGAGCAGTGCTTACTTGGTACTAAGTTTATTGGAGAATCATAGAATGGTTCACTGAAAAGGGATTCAGCCTCTTCCCATTTTACAAATGAGACAACCAGAGCTCCTAAATGGAGCAGAGGAAGCACAACGTCTTACAGATCTGAGGATGAGGACCACATGTAAGAAGGAGCTTGTGTTCCCGATGACTTCCTCGAGCAGAGTGCCAGCTCTGGGTTGCCCAAACCTGGATGTCGTATTACATGAGAAACATAACCAGCTTTTGGTTTGGTCACTGTAGTAGGGCTTCTATTACGTGTAGCCACATAAACTCCCAACTGACATAGCTCTGTTCATTCACTCAGTTAATCACTCATCAAACAGTTATTTAGTTTTAGTCACATGCCTGCAATGTACAGACTATATTCATAACACTAATGGTGAATATAACACTAATAGCTAGCATTTATGGAATACTTATTACATACAATGCTTATGCAAGAACTTTACATGTCTTTTCATTTTGTATTCACGACAACCCTCCAAAGTAAATATTATTTTCCTAATTTTACAAATGAAGAAACTAAAACTCAGATGAAATAACCCACTCAACAGAACCCATGTAATAAGCTCCAAAACCTCTCTGACACTTAACTACAAGTAATTTCACTTTATTTATCCTTTAGTACATAGGAACCCATACAATTTTTTCTTTTTTCTTTTTTGAGAAAGATCAAATTCCATATTTATAATCACACTGTGAAGTAGATCTGGTTATTCTCATTTTCTTTTTCTTTCTTTATTTTCTTTTTGAGACAGGATCTCACTCTGTTGCTCAGCCTAGAGTGCAGTGGTGTAATCACAGCTCACTGCAGCCTCGACCCCTCTCCTGCCCCGGGCTCAAGCGATCCTCCCACTTCACCGTCCCAAATAGCTGGGACCACAGGAGTGTGCCACCATGCCTAGCTAATTTTTTTTTTTTAATTGCATTTTAGGTTTTGGGGTACATGTGAAGAACACGCAAGATTGTTGCATAGGTACACGCATGGCAGTGTGATTTGCTGCCTTCCTCCCCATCACATATATCTGGCTTTTCTCCCCATGCTATCTCTCCCCAACTCCCCACCCCCAGCTATCCCTCCCTTTTTTCCCCACCCACAAACCCCAGTGTGTGATGCTCCCCTCCCTGTGTCCATGTGTTCTCATTGTTCAATACCCACCTATGAATGAGAACATGCGGTATTTGATTTTCTGTTCTTGCATCAGTTTGCTGAGAATGATGGTTTCCAGGTTCATCCATGTCCTTACAAAGGACACAAACTCATCGTTTTTGATGGCTGCATAGTATTCCATGGTGTATATGTGCCACATTTTCCTTGTCCAGTCTATCATCGATGGGCATTTGGGTTGGTTCCAGGTCTTTGCTATTGTAAACAGTGCTGCATTGAACATTCATGTGCATGTGTCCTTATAGTAGAAAGATTTATAATCCTTTGGATATATACCCAGTAATGGGATTGCTGGGTCAAATGGAATTTCTATTTCTAGGTCCTTGAGGAATCGCCACACTGTCTTCCACAATGGTTGAACTAGTTTACATTCCCACCAACAGTGTAAAAGTGTTCCTATTTCTCCACATCCTCTCCAGCATCTGTGGTCTCCAGATTTTTTAATGATCGCCATTCTAACTGGCGTGAGATGGTATCTCAATGTAGT
>CAUYLG010017852.1:0-11128 GCA_963573385.1 Cacajao melanocephalus | reverse complement strand
CATTTCGTTAAATCTTCTTTCAAGGTTCTTAGTTTCTTTGCATTGGGTTAGTACATGTTCTTTTAGCTCACAGAAGTTTCTTATTATCCACCTTCTGAAGCCTGATTCTGTCAGTTCATCGCACTCATTCTCTGTCAGGCCTTTTTCCATTGCTGATGAGGAGCTGCGATCACCTGTATGAGGATAGGCATTATGATTTCTGGTGTTCTCAGCATTTTTGAACTGGTTTCTTCCCATTTTTGTGGATTTATCCACCTGTCATCTTTGTAATTGCCAACTTTCAGATTGGGTCTGAGTGGACGTCCGGCTTGTTGGTGATGAAGTTTTTTCTGTTTCTTAGTTTTCCTTCGGCAGACGCCCTTTCCCCACAGAGCTAGGCCTTCCTGGGTTCAGTGTGTTTATTGTGAAACTCTCAGTCCTCAGCACTTCCAATTGCTGTTCTCCTTGTGGAGGTGGGACCAGCCGAGCCTGAGTCAAAGGACACCCAGTCCTGTATACTCCGCACTGAGAAGCGCCGCAGCGCCAGTAAAACAGCCGCGCCAGCCAAAAGAGTCGCGCTGGTGACCCATGTGGCTCCTCCGCTCTGTAGCTCCCAGTTTGTGGGCAACAGAAATTCGTCTGAAATTGCGGTGTCCACTCGCTCTCTGCGCTTTCACTGGGAGCTACAATCCTGAGCTGTTTCTAATCGGCCATCTTGGATCTCTCTCCTACTTTCATCTTTATCACCTACCATGTATCAAAACCTTGTTGTATGAGATGAAACAATGAAGAATTTTTGCCAGATCAAAGGGCAACTTTGAACCCCTTACAGTATACAACTTCCTCCCAAAAGCAGGCTGACTGATGATAGCTTAATATCTAGTAATAGCAGTTCAACAAAGTTAATTCCCTAACATTTCTGTTTTGACATTATAACTGAAGACATTATTTTGTGGAAGTAAAATATTACTATCAGCTATTAATTGTGTTGAATAGACAATTGTCTTACTTGGGAAAAGATCTGGAAAATGGTGAGTCAGCTAAGGAGTGCTTTAAAAATCAATCAGCACATATTTGAATGTCTGATATACTCAAGACTCTTTGCTATGTGCTCCACAAGATGCAGTTTTTTCACTCCTTTCTCCCTTTTTTCTCCATGCAATCTCCTCATCAATGACCTTACCTCCCCTAGCATCTATTCAGATAACTCCCAAATCTGTCAGCTCCAATACTTCTAACCCCTTGAACTGTAGGTTAAAATGCTAGCAGATACCATAATAATACAAAAAGCTCAACATGTCAAGGAAGCAATTTTATTATTTCCCTATCATGTAGGTATCAGTTTACTATTTTTAAGAGGATTTGAGAGGAATCAAGGAGAACATTTAGTCTATGTTAGTAATCCAGACTTGAAGTACATAAAATTATGTGTTTCTATATGGTGAGCATGGAAAATAAGGGACAACTCTCAGAAATTCTACAGGTTAAAATATTGGTAAAGATTGGTATTATTATAAATAACATTGTGTTTACTATGATTTGAACATCACTTCAAGATTTGGAGTCATAAATGGGAAAATAAGAGCATCATGGTTAGAAGTAAGATGCCCTTTTTGATGTCTGAGAAGATGGACAACTGAATTTACGTAAATGCTAATAAAAATTTTTGGTAGCAGCCAGGAGTACTTTTCCTTTATGGAGCTAGTACTTTTTACTCTACCTTCTCACAGCTCTAGAGGCAGAGCCTAAAAAAGAAGAAAGTAAATGTTATGGATCATTTATTCTGACTGCCTTCTTTTTATCAAAACAAGACCACTTTACAGGAATTTCTGCCACTTTACAACGGGGAAATGTAAGACCAGAAAATTAGGCAGACCGTTTTCACACAGTCAGATCACGTGACAGTTTCTAAATTCAGTCTTATTTGATTGAAGTTGCTACTAAGCTATACCTACCTGCCCTTGCTGTGTTAGTTCCTGATTGGCTTACTGGAATTTAAGTAGCAGCAGATCAGGGAAAGCAAATCCATCTATTCTCATTCCATGAAACAAGCAAACAACCAAGTGACAAACTGTAGCAAATTAGCACCTCCTTCTACCTTCATTGCCAACATTGTTCTGCCTCACAACAGACTTCAAACTTTGGAGACATCTTTGACTTTCTCCTGCTATGACTCTCCATTGATTCTTCCTTAATTCTATCTTTTATATCCTTGGTTTTCTTTCTCTTCTTATTGTCGTCATGCTACCTCATTACCTGTTTCTTGCACCATTTTGCTAACTTACTGATGGTTTTCCTGCCATTAATCTCTCCTTCAACCATAGTACTGTTCCTAATAAGACTCAAAAGTCAGTGTGGGATAGCAATGGAGAGTCTGGGATCTGTAGCCCAAAGGCCTGTGTTCAAATCTTCCAGTTTCCAACATACAATTTGACTTTGTGCAAGTTACTTACTATTTCTGTTTCACTTTTCTCATCTTTGGAATGAAAATAATGATAATAACCTTTTCCTAAGATTGTTTTGAGAATCAAATCAGTTAATAAATATGTAAGGCAAATGTTTAAAAATGTCTGGCACAAAGTACTTAATAAATGTTAATTGCTGTTATTGTTACCATCGTTATCAAAGCATACTTTGGTCATGTTATTTCAATTGGAGCTGATATTTTTATAAAAAGATCAAATCCATGGTTCTCTGAGTTTGTAGGCCAAACATTGCAGGCCAATACAAAACCTGGAAAGGAAAAGAATATGATTGAAGCCTCATAATATTGGAACTGAAGAAGACTAAAAGCTCACATATGCCTAAGGGTTTTGTTCCTTGTCCATCTGGGACCAAGGGCACCCTGACGAACAGGGCCCCTATAAGCTCTGCAAAGTATGGCCAGGAGAGCAAGTGGATGGTAGCTCTATGGCTTTTTCAGTCATCAGGGAGACTAAAAAACCACTCCTTAAACATAAAATGATAGAAAACGTGCTTCAGAGCTAGTGATGGCCAGTTACCAGTAAAAGGAAAGGAAAAATAAAGTGGGGAGGGATTTGGAGACAGAGGTACAGGCAGAAATGAAGGCAGAAAAATATATAGAGAAACTCAGAGTGATTCTTACACAGACGTACACAGAGACCTGCAAATTCATGGAGACACAGACTTTAATGTGATTAGCTTCCACTTCTGTGGCCTTTACCTGGACTCTTTAGAAACTTTATTTCAAATTGTGCCCCTAGGTATATACGTCATATATACCTAGCCTGTAAACCTTTTCTCACACCATTCTCTGACTCTCTACTTCCTTTTTTGTTTGTTTGTTTGTTTGTTTGTTTGTTTGTTTTTTGAGACAGGGTCTCACTCTGTCGCCTAGGCTGGAGTGCAGTGGCACAATCTCGGCTCACTGCAACCTCTGCCTACCAGCCTCAAGAGATTCTCCTGCCTCAGCCTTCTGGGTAACTGGGATTACAGGCACTGCAGCACCACCATGCCTGGCTAATTTTTATATTTTTAGTAGAGACAGGGTTTCACCATGTTGGCCACACTGGTCTCAAACTCCTGACCCCAAGTGATCATCCTGCCTCTGCCTCCCAAAGTGGGGATTACAGGACTGAGCCACTGCCCCCGGCCACTTCTTCCTTTTAGTGTCAGTTCTATGTGTGCTTAAATTTATACATGCATGTACACACCTATACATAGATTTTTTTCATTTATATTTCTTCTGCTGTGAAGCCTTAATTAAACACTGTAATCATTAGAGTTTAAAGTTTTTTCTTCTTCCAGTGAACACCTCCAGAACTTAATTTCTTTTTACTTGTCTAAAATCATGTGCTGGCTTTTTCACCAACTATAGTTTTCAAGGGTCTATGTTGAGTTTCCAACTATATTGTAGCTTTTTGTGAATAGGAGGTGTGTTTTATACCTGCCGTCTGAGTACTGAAGAAATAGAAAGACAGTTTGTACAATAATACCTTGACCAGATAAAAGTTAGTCATAAGTGGTGAGACCTACAAAAATGTAGTAACAGGTAGATATTTCATCATACTGTTGTATATCTGCATGTGATGAAGCATGCATATTGGAGGATTAGTAGAAGGCAGAGGTTCATATTTGGAGAAGCAGATGTTCATGTTTAATGGGCAAATCTGAAGGAAAAAAATAATGGACTATGTCTTGATTCTGTATTAGAGAATATATGGTCTACCCAACAGCTCATCTGCTGCTTTTGAAAGGTACTTTGTGGTTTAAAAACTTTTGTTTATGTTGTCAAATCTCTTCATGTTTTCTACAGATACCTTGGAGTCTAATCTTTACTTGGCATTTGTAATTAAGGAAGTAGGCTATACATACAAAAACAAATATAATTAGGATTGTTAATAATTGCTTTTCATCGTGTCCATGTGTCTGTGTGTATGTTCATGTGTGTCTACCCTCTCCCCCAACCTCCTTCCCAGAATTTATTTTGTGAAGGAAAACTAGTTGAGTAACTTGGAGCTATAGGACATTAAAAAAACTAAAAATTATTGCCATAGTAACTATACCAAGTCAAATATTTAATGTTCACCAATGTTATAAAACAAGTAATTAAAACCAAAGTTGAACTGTATTGAAGAAAACCAATATAGAAGTCTTTCATAATGTACTTGAAAGTAAGTTCATGTGATTTTACTATCATCTAATTACTTAACATCAACATCTGTCAAGTAGGTGAAATTCTTTAGAGTATATATAAATAATATATTTTATGAATAGAAATCATAAGTTTAAAAATTATTAAATGCTCAATCAGAGCTAGTCGTCTGATTTCAAACAGCATAGTGATAGGTAATTTCTTAGGAAATGTTCCACTATATATTCTGTCATCATGTAAATCTTTTATCCATGGCCCAACTATTCACTCACCTCAATTTAATGTTTATAAATTTTCCTAGCTCGTCTCAGAGACAGATTTTGGCCATTTGAATGCTATTGATGGCTAATGATTATGCAATTAACATATAGCAACTGTTCAGCTTCAATAATATTTTATTAATGCTATATGGATGATTTATTTTTTAAAAATCGGTACAGCCAACTGCTTTTTAAACTTTGATAAAATATTTCCTTGGAATGTTTAAAACAAAAAATAATATTTTTAAATTCCCAGACCAAGTTCACTTTACGCAGAAATGTTACAGTGTTGTTGTGAAATTATCCCCACTAAAGAGGTAAAATAAGAGGCATTAAATGTGTATTCTCATATAGTATTTCTTATCTTTCAGATGAGCTCCGTGAAAATGTTACAGCCTCGTCTCGGTAGTATCCTGTTCAAGCTCACATTTGAAGAACACGTAAACAACATCAAACCAAGCATCATAGCAGTAACTCTTGCCTGTGAAGAACTGAAGAAAAGTGAAAGCTTTAACAGACTTTTAGAGTTAGTTCTTCTTGTTGGAAACTACATGAACTCAGGCTCAAGAAATGCCCAGTCTTTGGGCTTTAAGATCAACTTCCTTTGTAAGGTAAGATGACATTTTATAATGCTAATTTATAACAGTAATCTTCTTGTCTATGAAAGGGGTTACTGCAAATAGCAATAGTGCATAAACCACAAAATTGTGTGCTTCAAAAGGGTGAATTTTTTGGGATGTGAATTACACCTGAATTCAAACAAATAAATTTTTTAAATCTTAGTAAAATCTAAAAGACTTAAAAATTATTTTGGAACATATTACTTAATACTTGCTGATTACATTTTGCTGAAGTTTATAGACAAAAAAAAATTCACTTTTATAAAATAGATGCAGTATTGGCCAGGTATGTTCACTCACGCCTGATATCTCAGCACTTTGGGAGGCCAAGGCAGGCAGATCAGCTGAGGTTGGGAGTTTAAGACCAGCCTGGCCAACATAGTGAAACCCCATCTCTACTAAAAATACAAAAAGTAGCCGAGTGTGGTGATGGGTGCCTGTAAGTCCAGCTACTCGGGAGGCTAAGGCAGGAGAATATCTTGAACCTGGGAGATGGGGGTTGCAGTGAGCCAAGATCACGCCACTGTACTCCAGCCGAGCCCACAGAGCGGAACTCTGTCTCAAAAAATCAAATCAAATCAAATAGATGCAGTATTGTATTTCATTTACATTATTATTTATATCTTTCTAGAAAGTATCTGAGAAGCTAAATTTAATGAGGTAAATAGCTAGACATTTTTAAGATAATAATACTCTTCAATGTCAAGTAGTATTGTACCCTGGTATCTAGTGCATTAACTAAGATGTAAAAAAGAAAATTGAATGATAATCATCTTGTTTTGATTGGACCATTTAATAATAATAATTTTGAGAGTTAATTCTTATGAAAAGCAAACAAAGAAACAGAGAAGTCCGAAAGGGCTTGTATATGTCCATTTTTAGGCTAGAGCAAACCACCTTATTCATGAAAAAGAAATCTGTCTGTTATAGAAGCCTGAACAGACTCTGAGGTGAAGGTCTGTAAGAAAGCTAGAGATGAAAATAAATCTGAAAACAATCTATCTTTGAAATCTCACCATACTTTCACTTTTTTTCCTCTCACATCTGAAAACATTGCAGAACTTTGGTTAGTTCTTGAAGTACATTATAATGAGAATCCCAAATCTAGCAATAGATATGAATTTCTTTTCTATTCATGCATCAAATTGATGTGTATTACATATACATTGACTAGCACTTTGATATGTATCAAAAATGATTTGATCTTTGTAGTTCTAATCCAAATGGACATAAAGAATAGCATTTATAGATAATAGGATATACAATAGAATTGTGAGTGTTTACTCCTGATATATTTTTGAGGGCTGTTAGGAAAGAGAACAAGGAAAATAGGGAAGATTATCTGGAAATGCTAGATTTTGGGAAGAAAACATTTTTACCCTCCCTCCCTTGTGATATTTGGGGACATGTAAAATCATTTCATAATGCCAGAGGGAATAAGGCAATGCTTGTAATAAACTCTACTAAATCATGCCAGATTTATAGGATAAAATATAGTATTTAAGACTTTAGCCTTGTATTGCATACCATATACTCAATGTTAATAGAGTCATCTCTTTACCATGGTGCTACTTGCCTAGAGTGTATGCTCTATGCACAGTGAGTGAATCTAAAAGTGTTCTCGCTTGACAGTTATAAAAAGACTATAAGTTAAAAGAAAATATCATTAGAAATTTGTATTAGATACATATTTTACATTTAATTCATATAAAAAGATTTTAAATGAGCCATTCTAATTTGAAGAAATATATACTTTATAAGTATCTTAATTTAACGCTATTCAAATTAATTACATGAACTGATTTCTTTGAAGCAAGAAGGAATAAGTCATTTACACATAGGAAGAAAAGATTACGTTAATCTCACAGAAGGATTTTATAGTTAACATCTTATATTTTGGAGAAAGGCTTCTCTTTCTGTCATCTACCTGTCAAAAGTTCTTCCACACAACGCTGATCTGACATCTATCACTAGAGGTATGCTCAAAGGATTCAGCACAGAGATTTTTGCCAACTTCAAATAAAATAAAAAATAATCTTGTGGGAAATACTATCATGTAGCAATAGGTGTTCTAAAAGTGAAAGAAGTGAAGGTTTTAAAATTTGCCCCCCACCCAACCCCCTGCTTTTCAGTAAGATTTTTATCTTCTGGGAAATTTCTAGGAAAACACTTGTCATTTAGAAAGGGAAATATTATATACATGCATGATATTCCCATAATGTCTAGAATTCAAACGATGTTCCTGGAATACAAAGGATCGTGAGTAGATGTAAATGTCTTAAAATGACAGAAATTTTCAGAAGCACGTAGAAATAGTTAGCTTAAGTCTGCATTCTGTTTGAAATAGAATTAACTAACTACTGATGTATGATTAGCTAGAATTGCTGTTTAATTTCAGTTGTATTATGAAAGATTACTTGGTTGATTTTTCTTAGTGATTGCTTTCTTAAAGAAAATAGCAAGGGGAATTTCCCTCATAGAACACTGATTATGCTCTAAAAATGATACCATTTACTCTTCTAAATTTTTCTAGTGATAATTTCCTTTCTCAGTGATTTAAAAACTGTAATCCAAGGCTTTTAACAAGAAGCTATAGAGTATGTTAAAATATTCACCTAGGTAAAAAGGAGGCATGCTATACATGGTTAAATTTGTCAGATATATCTTGTATAGAAAGGTAATATAAAAATTTCAGATGGTCACAGTTGGCTGCTATGGCATTTGGGAAGAAAAGGAAAACAGATGTGTTAACCAAAATGTCAACACTAAAGGGTATCATTATTTTAAGTACTACCCTCACCACAAAATGCTTTGTTAATTTGTAGCAGTGCATTATCACTTTGTGAGTCACCAAACCATTGTGCTGAACTGTAATAAAAATCATTTCAATGAAGATGAACTCCCAATGTTAGCTTAGCCTGTTGGTTATTAAAATTCTAACCAATAGAAATGCTACACTTCAAGGCCATTTGTTTTTGTTTTTGTTTTTTCAATATGAAATAGCAAATATAATCTGCATAAGGACAAAACATTTAAAAATACTTAGCATTCCCTATATACTAAGCTTTGTGGGTTTATCAAATAAGAGTCTTTGTTTGCAAGTAACAGAAAGTGACTCTGCCTGATTCAAGCAAAAAGTGAAAATTACTGGAAGGATATGAAGTAACTCAGCCAGAAACTGAGGAAAGACTAAAGAACTTGGCCTTTAAAAGAACAGCAACTGTGAGAGCTTTGAGAATTCAGGTAGCAGAAATGAATGAAAAGTCCTTCTAGGATGTTGCCTTTGGGATGTATCGGCTCCAGCCATTTTCCTTCTCCTTTCCCTATGTTTGATTCAAATTCAAATTATGAAGAGAGCCTATTAAGCCCAGTGTGGATTATAAGAACACCGTGTGTTCAAGGGAGAACAAAGAACCTTGATTGACAGTGCTGCCAAAACTACCTGCCATGGAAGATTGGTTATGCCCTAAAGGGTGCCGTTACCAAAGATAGGGATAGCAAAGGTTAGGAGCAGGTAAAAGGATATCAAGCAGCTACAAACAAATACAAAATAAAACAGATGATCTCTTCGTCAGAGGCCTACAAACAATATAGGAGATATATAGAAACCTCACGAAGCTTGTGGTACAGTTGAGTAGCCAGGAAATATGCATATAGAATATTATGTAATGTCACAAAGTACACTGTCAATGAGGACAAAAATAAATGGCCACTGAGATTAGCAGTAGTTCAGGGAAGGAAGAAATCTTTGGTGATTGGGCAGTGCTGGTAAATTGAAAAAGAAGAATCTTGAAGGATAGGTAGGATTAAGAATCCATAACCTTACACAAGGGGAGAACATTGTGGGCTTGGAACCTACGTTTTAGCTTACGTTTTGCTAATTACTAGCCAAATTTTCGTGACTAAGTCACTTACCTTCTCTGAATCTCAATTTGAGATTGAATATTTGAATATTTCTTGAATATTTCTCCCTTCACTTCTTGTATCTTTTTTGGACTTCCTTGCATTGGGCTTCCCCTTTCTCTGGTGCCTCCCTGATTAGCTTAATAACCAACTTCCTGAATTCTTTTTCAGGTAAATCAGGGATTTCTTCTTGGTTTGGATTCATTGCTGGTGAGCTAGTGTGATTCTGGGGGAGTGTTAAAGAGTCTTGTTTTGTCGTATTACCAGAGTCAGTTTTCTGATTCCTTCTCATTTGGGTAGGCTCTGTCAGAGGGAAGGTCTAGGGCTG
Source organism: Cacajao melanocephalus (assembly GCA_963573385.1). Taxonomy (NCBI): domain Eukaryota; kingdom Metazoa; phylum Chordata; class Mammalia; order Primates; family Pitheciidae; genus Cacajao; species Cacajao melanocephalus. The sequence goes on along the minus strand of CAUYLG010017852.1, from coordinate 1,423 downwards.
ACGGCTGAGATTGTTTTGTCCCACGGGACATTGTCTTGATGTAGTACTCTCCCCCTTTTCCTATGGATGTGACTTCCTGAGAGCCAAGCTGCAGTGATTGTTGTCTCTCTTCTGGGTCTAGTCACCCAGCTAGTCTACCTGGCTCTGGGCTGGTACTGGGGATTATCTGCACAGAGTCCAGTGATGCGAACCATCTATGGGTCTCTCAGCCCTGGATACCAGCACCTGTTCCGGTGGAGGTGGCAGGGGGAGTCAAATGGGCTCTGTGAGGATTCTTAGCTTTGGTGGTTTAATGTTCTATTTTTGTGCTGGTTGGCCTCCTGCCCAGAGGTGGTGATTTCCAGAGAGCATCAGCTGTGGTAGTATGGAGAGGAACTGGAGGTGGGCAGGGCCCTGGAACTCCCAAGAGTATATCCCGTTTGTCTTCAACTACCAGTTTGAGTAGGGAAGGGCCATCAGGTGGGACAGGGCTAGGCATGTCTGACCTCAGACACTCTCCTTGGGTGGGTCTTGTTGTGGCTGCTGTGGGGGATGGGAGTGAAGATTATAGCCACCTCTGCTGAGTCATGCAGGTTGTCAGGGAAGTAGGGGAATGCCAGCAGTCACAGGCCTCACCCAGCTCCCACACGATCCTCACACCCTTATGAGAACTTGCCCCAGGTTACCCACCTCCCGGCTGCAAATGGACAGGACTTTAGTTCTTCCCCCGCCTGTAGGTATGCACAGTGGATTCCTGCCCTCTACCAAATTCTGGCCAGGAGGCTTCTTGACCAGTTTAAATTGTTACAAAGTTCAGCTGTAGATGTTCTTCTCCCTGTGGCTTCCCCCGCCCAACCCCGGCAGTTCTGGCTGCCCTCCCAAAGGATCCTTACTGTGCCAGTCAGGAATGGCCTGCTTGGGGACCCAGTGAACTCCCAGGGCCTTTCCTGCTGCTCCCTCTACCCCTATATTTTGCTGGACTCACTAAATTGACTCAGCTCCAGGTAAGGTTGGAAACTTCTCCCTAAAACTAGACCTTCCATTTCCCCAGTAGGGGTGTGTGTTCAGTGGTGGAGGATCTCCCTTTCCCACTTCTACAGTTTGGGCACTCACAGTATTTGGGTCCTGCAGGAGCACTCTGCTTCCTTCAGAGGTCTGTGGGTCTTCTCGGGATTCCTAGTCTATTCCCGCAGTCATTCTGGAATTAAAATTCAGAATGCAAGCCTCCTCATGCTTCTCTGTCCATGTGAGTCAGAGTTGCAATCTAGTCCTGCCTCCCATCCACCACAGTCCTCCCATAAATTCATAAACTTTCTTAAAACATTGTGAAATTTTTTTGTGATTTTTTTTCTTTTTTTTTTTTTTTTTTTATCTCAAAAGCAATAATAAGTGATAGTAAATTTAACATTAGGCCCAATTCTTGTTCATTTAATGTTGCACAAAT